>RJWH01000676.1:575185-632754 GCA_004363575.1 Solenodon paradoxus
AAAAAAAAAAAAAAAAAAAAAAAAAAAAAAAAAAAAAAAAAAAAAAAAAAAAAAAAAAAAAAAAAAAAAAAAAAAAAAAAAAAAAAAAAAAAAAAAAAAAAAAAAAAAAAAAAAAAAAAAAAAAAAAAAAAAAAAAAAAAAAAAAAAAAAAAAAAAAAAAAAAAAAAAAATCAGTTCAGCAACAAACTGAGAAAAGTCTCACAGAGGAGAAAGAACACAATGCACTTCAAAATCTCAAGGTATTATGGAAACACAAGAAAGTTACAGCTTATCAGAAACCAATTTTGAAGATGTGGACAATTGTTTCTTCTTAACAGAAAAAAAGTTCAAATTTGCAGTCATAAAGAAATTCAATGAGATAAAAAAAAAAAACTCAGGGAGAGTCAAGATAGTGTCTATGGGGAACAGACACCTAGATACCGCACAAGAAAAAAAAAAATCTCAGTTTTTTGGAGCCAACACAGAAAGACAGATTTTCTTGCTTCAGCATTGACCAGAACAAGAAGACTAACAGCTAGCTCTACAGTTGGGTGAAAGGAATGGAGAATACAGCAGCAAAGGGGAACTCCCAGAAAGGAGAGTTTTGCGGTGTGGACATGATCTGCCTTCCCCTGCCAGAGCCTCCCTGGTGGCTTTCAGGCTGCCCTGACATTCTGAAGAGTGTAAAACAGTCACGATGACCTCCAGCACCCACCCGGGGTTTGAGATAGTAGGATCCCACTGTTGAGTCCCTCTTCTCCTGGTTTAGACTCAGGGGCAGCCCCGCTGACCTCTAGCAGCACAAACTCAGACAGAGCAGGGAACTGTAAGCCTGAGCCAAACTGAGCAACGCTGTGGACAACTCTTAGCTAAGAAAGGGGATCTGTGGAAACGGGAGCCCAGTGGCAGTAAAAGTACATGGCATTTGTCTTCATGAGCCAGGGTTTAGAAACAGCAGCAATCCCCTTGCTGCCTCCCCCTTCTCCTGCAGAAAGAGCACAGGCAGTCTCCCTAACCTCTAGCGGAATGAACTCAGACAGAGCAGGGAGCCGCAAACCTGAGTCAAACTGTGTAGCGGAAGGGTCTTAGTGACCGCTGCCAGGAACTCTTGGCCAGAAAAAGGCCAGAAGGAGAAAATTTGAGAGAGAAAGAACAGGAGTATACAGATGCTGCACACCCTCCACTACACACCTGGGGGTTTGGGGTCACTGGGAATCAGGATTCACTGGCTAAGACCCTGGAAGAACAGCCTATGGAAAGGACCCTGCTGGTTTGGTGAATACAAGGGATATAAGTGCAGACAGCAGACTCAAGTCACATAGTCCCAGCCAGCAGTTCTACCAACAAAAGAAGCCTACCTCCTCCCCAAATCAGGCGGCAAAACAACATGCTCACAGATGACGACTACACCCCCAACCCTGTGCCAACCCCCACCCAACAGCCATCATCACTCCCTGACACAGCAAGGTACACTACAGAAGACTTTAAGTATCAAAAATATAAAATAAAACAAAAAATAGAATGCCCCCTGTAGAAATTAAAGCAAACAAACAAGCTAGCAGGTCAGCAAGATCTCAAATCATGGGGAAAAATCCCACAACATCCCCCGGAAACCTCAGGAGTTGGACTCACAACAAAATTACGGCTCATCAGAAATTAACTTTGAAGATATGGAAGAATTTTTTTCTAACAGATAAAGAGCTGAAGCCTACAATCATAAAGAAATTCAGAGAATTAAAGGAAAATTCAGATAAACAAAATAAAGAGCTTAAACAAATAATTAAGCACCAACAGGCAGAGATTGAAGCTCCACATAAAAAACAAACAAACAAACAAACAAACAACTAACGGGAACACAGAATTTAAAGGAGAAAATTCTAAGAATAAAATAGAAAGTTACAGAACCAGAGTAATCCAAATGGAGGATAGGATCAGTGATATAGAGGATAATAATGCAGAAAGGAGCCAAGAAGAAGAAGAAAGAGAAATTAAATGCAAAAAAAAAAAAAAAAAAAAAAAAAAAAAAAAAAAAAAAAAAAAAAAAAAAAAAAAAAAAAAAAAAAAAAAAAAAAAAAAAAAAAAAAAAAAAAAAAAAAAAAAAAAAAAAAAAAAAAAAAAAAAAAAAGAGAAAAAAGAAACCCTCAGAGAAATGTCTGACACCATCAGAAAACGCAACATTAAAATACTGGGTTTCCCAGGAAGTGAAGAGAAAAAGAGAGGAACGGAGAACATCATCAAGGCACTAATGGCTGAAAACTTCCCAAATCTAGGACAAGTAACAAACACATAGGTCAATGAAGCAAAAGAACTTCCAATGACATAAATGCTAAAAAAACATAATATTTTGGGACACATAATTGTGAAACTATCAAAAATCCAACACAAGAATTCTAAAGGTAGCCAGGGGAAAAAAAGCAGATAACATATAAAGGCACTCCTGTCAGACTAACCTCAGACCTCTCAACAGAAACTCTACAGGCTAGAAGAGAATGAAATGATGTTTTCAAAATACTTTCGGGCAAAAATACCATCAAAGAATATATCCTACAAAAACTCTCTTTCAAATTAGAGGGAGAAATTAAGGTTTTTCCTAACAAACAAAAGCTCTGCAAGTTTGCAACCATGATACCTCCTCTACAAGAAATGTTAAAAAAGGCTACTAGCTAAACCAAAGAGGAAACACTTTACAAAAATATAACAAAGTAGCTAAGAGATCAACATAACCAGAAAACAAAAATCGAAATGGTAGTAGCAAGTTCTCAAATGTCAATAGTTACTGTAAATGTAAGTGGATTGAACTTGTCAATCAAAAGCCAGAGTTGCTAAATGGATGAAGAAACATAACTCAACTCTATGTTGTCTACAAGAAACTCATCTTAGGTCAAGAAACAAGTAACAGCTTAAAGTGGATGGATGGAAAACGGTACTCCAAGCTAATGCTGAATCCAAAAAAGCAGGAACAGCTATACTCATATCAGATAAAGTAGTCTTTCAACCAAAGGAAATTAAAAAAGATAAAGATAGACATTAAATAATGATAAAGGGATCAATGCAACAAAAAGTCAACACTTATTAACATTTATGCACCCAATAAAGGAGCACCCAAATACATCAAGCAAATACTAACAGATCTAAATAAGGATATTAATAGCAGCACAATAATAGTAGGGGACTTCAATGTGCCTCTTTCAGTAAAAGACAGATCATCCAGCAAGGGAATAAACAAAGAAACAAAATCTTTAAATGAGAAAATAGAAGAGCTGGCCCTAATAGACATATATAGAGCACTTCACCCCAAAACTATAGACTATATAGTCTTTTCAAATGCTCATGGAACATTCTCAAGGATAGACCACATGCTGGGACACAAAACAAGTCTCAGTAAATTTTCGAAGATTGAAATCATATCTAGCATCTTTTCAGAACACAATAGCATCAAACTAGAGATCAACCAAAAGGAGAAAGAGAGGAAAACTGCAAAAGAGTGGAGATTAAACAAAATATTGTTGAGCAACCAATGGGTGAAAGAAGAAATTAAGGAAGAAATTAAAAAATATCTGGAATCAAATGAAAATGAAGAAATGACATATCAGAATCTATGAGATGAAGCAAAAGCAGTAATAAGAGAGATATTTGTGTCAATATAGTCCCATCTCAGAAAACAAGAAGAATCATGAATATAAAACCTAAGCCATCACCTAAAGGAACTAGAAAAAGCAGAAAAACAGAAGCCTAAATCCAACAGAAGGAAAGAAATAATAAAGACTAGGTCATAAATGAATGAAATATGAATCAGAAAGACTATTCAAAAAAAATGCAAAAGTTGGTTTTTCGAAAGAATAAACAGATAGGCCATTAGCCAGACTCACAAAATAGAGGAGAAAGAAAACACAAATAAATAGAATCAAAATGAAAAGGAATAATCACAAGATACAACAGAAATACAGAAGACTATAGGACAATAGTACATACATACAAGTATATGGCAACAAACAGAATAATCTAGAAGAAATGTATACATTTCTGGAAAGGTTCAATATCCCAAAACTAAACAGAGAAGGACTAGAAGCCACAAACTGATCAATCATAAGCAAGGAAATTGAAACAGTGATCAAAAACCTTCCCCAAAACGAAAGTCCCGTACCAGATGGTTTCACCAGCAAATTCTACAAGGCATTCAAAGAATAACTAATTCCAATATTCCTTAAACTATTCCAAAAATAGAAGATGAAAAACTTTTAAACAATTTTTATGATGCCAATATTATGCTGATTGCAAAACCAGAAAAAGACTACACTGAAAAAGAAAACTATAGACCGATATCCTTAATAAATACTGATGCAAGAATTCTCAACAAAATACTAGCAGGTTAAATTCAACAAAATATAAAAAGACTCATACACCATGATAAAGTGGGATTTATTTCATGGATGCAGGGATGGTTCAACATATGAAAACTAATAAATGTAATACACTATATCAATAAAAGGACAAAAACCGCATGATCATTCCAATAGAAGCAGAAAACATTTGACAAGATTTGACACCCTTTTACATTAAAAACCCTCCAAAAATAGGTATAGAAGGAACATTCTTCAATGTGATTAATGTTGTATTTGACAAGCCCACAGCAAACATTGCACTCAATGAGAAAAGCTGAAAACTTGTCCCCTAAGATCATGGACAAGACAAGGATGTCCACTCTTACCATTATTATTCAATATAGTGTTGGAACTCCTGACCAATGCAATTAGAGAAGAAAAAGACATAAAATAGAAAAAGAAAAATGAAATTATCACTTTTTCACAGATGGCATGATCATATACATAGAGAATCCCAAATAATCAAGTAAAAAGCTACTTGAGATAATAAACAAATATAGTCAAGTGGCAGGCTACAAAATTAATATTAAAAAATCTATTACATTTCCGCATGCAAACAATGAAAATACAAGAAGAGAACTGAAGAAAACAATACCGTTTACAATTGCACCAAAAAAATGAAATACCTTGGAATAAACCTAACCAAAGAGGTGAAGGACCTATACTATGAGAACTATAGGACATTGCTAAAAGAAATAGAAGATAACACAAAGAAATGGAAAGATATTTCATGTTCAAATATTGGAAGAATCAACATAATCAAAATGGCCATACTGCCCAAGCAATATATAGATTCAATGCTATCTGCATCAAAATTGCAAAGACATTCTTCACTGACATAGAACACAAAATAATGAAATTTATCTGGACCAACAAACAACCCAGAATAGCAAAAATAATCCTCAAGAAAAAACCCAATGATGGAGGAGTCATGCTCCCTGACTTCAAACTCTACTACAAAGCAATAATAATTAAAAGAGCCTGGTACTGGTATAAAAACAGAAAGACAGTTCAATGGAACATAATTGAAAGTCCAGAAATAAATCCACATATATATGGACACCTAATTTTTAACAAAGAAATCAAAAACTTACAATGGGACAAGGACAACCTCTTTAAGAAATAGTGCTGGGAGAAATGGTTAATTACATACAAAAGACTGAAACTACACCATTACCTTACACCATACACAAAAATTAACTCAAAATTGATTGAAGACCTAGATGTAAGACAAGAAACCATCAAACACAGCAGAGAATGGAGGCAAAACATTATTAGACATAGACCTAAGAGATAGCTTGGCACCTCAACTTCCACTGCAAGGCAAATCAAATCCAAAATAAGCAAGTGGGATTACAGAAAGCTAAAAAGTTTCTATTCAGCAAAAGAAACTCATAAAAACAAAAAGGCATCCAATTGAATGGGAAAAGATATTTGCCTCTCACACCTCAGATAAGGATAATATACAAAGAACTCAAAAAATTGGACAACAAAAATACAAGCAATCCAATAAAAAAAATGGGCTGATGACCTTGATAGGCACCTCTCCAAGGAAGACATACAAATGGCCAACAGGTTCATGAAAAAATGTTTTATGTCTCTTGTCATCAGGGAAACGCAAATCAAAACAACAATGAGATATCACCTCGCGCTGTTAAGAATGGCTATTATCCAACAAAATGGAAATAATTAGTGCTGGATGGGATGTGGAGAAAAGGGAACTATAATTCACCGTTAGTGGAAATGTAAAGTGATTGCAACCATTCTGGAAAGCAGTATGAAGAGTCCTCAAAGAATTGAGAATGGAAATTACATATGATCCACTTATTTCCCCTACTGGGCATTTACCCCAATGATACAAAAACACTTATTCAAAGAGATATATTCACCCATGTTCATTGCAGCACAATTCACAATAGCTAAGAACTGGAAACTACCTGAATTCCCATCAACAGAGGAGTGGATAAAGAAGATGTGGTACATATACACTATGGAATACTATACAGTCATCAAAAGGGGAGAGATCCTGCCATGTGCAACAACAGGATGGACTTGGAGAGGATTATGCTTAGCGAGATAAGCCAGAATGAGAAGGACAGATATCGTATAATAGCATTTACATGATGAGTAAAGAGAAAACAAGTAAATGTCATAAATTAACACTAAAAACGGGGAAGGGGGAGAGAGAAAGAGACAGAGAGAGAGAGCAGGAGAACACTACTCCAATCAACTATGGGCTCTTAGAGATGAGAGACAAAAAGGCAAATCATAGGGTGCCAAAGTGACGGGGAAATGGGATGAAAGGAATTAACTGCAAACGTAGGGAGAAAAAAAAGGGGGGATATTAACAAATCTATTATGCTATTTGTAAATGTAGAAATACGACTATGTATACCTCAAAACAAGTCATTATCAAATGCAGTATTCCTTTAATAATAATAAAAATGAAATTATAAAAAGAAAACTCAGAAAAACAAGTCAATTAGTTAAAAATACAATTAAAGAGCAGAAGGCAGAAATTGAAATTCTACAAGAGAAGCTAACAGATATTCAGGAAGTAAAGAATGCAATAAATGTGATGAAGAGTACTAAAGGAAACTATGGAAACATAACTGACCCAGTGTAGGAAAGGATAAGTGATCTGGAGGATAGAAATTTAGAAAGGAGCCAGGTAAAAGAGAGAGACATTAAATTAAAAAGAAGAAATCCTATAAGAATTACCTGACTCCATTAAAAAAGGCAACATAAAAATAATGGATATCACAGAAGGTGAATAGAAAAAGAAGGGAACAGAGAACAGTTTCAAAGAAATAATTGCTAAAGACTTCCCAAACTTGTGAAAGGAAATAAATATGAACGAAAGTCCTAAATCAAAATATATAATTTCGAAACTATCAAAAGTCCTAGACCAAAAAAAAAAAAAAATTCTAAAGATGACCAAGGGAAAAAACCAAATAACATATAAAGGTACTACCATCAAGCTATTGTAGGACTCCTCAGCAGAAACCCTATAGACCAGGAGAGAATGGAATGATATTTTCAAAATACAAGATAAAAACTGCCAATCAAAAATACTATATCTGGTAAAACTCTCACATTGAAGGAGAAATAAAGGTTCTCCCCAATAAACAGTTGAAAAGGAATTTGCTGTCACAAGACCTCCTCTACATAAAATGTTAAATGAGGCTTTCCTATCTAAATCAAGAAGAGGAAACTTAAAAAAACCAAACAAGGTAATACACAGATAGACAAAACCAGAAAACAAAAAATCAAAAGGGCAGTAGCAAGTCCTCGAATATCAGTAATCACTCAACTGGACTAAATTCACCAATTAAAAGGCATAGAGTTACTAGATGACTTGAAAAACAAAACCCAAATATATGCTATTTGTGAGAAACTCACCTAAGTCTAGAGACAAACATAGACTTAATGTGAAGATATGGAGAAAGTTATTCCAAGCCAATGGAAAATCTAAAAAAGCAGGAACTGATATACTCATCTCAGATAAAATAGACTTCCAGTGAAAAAAGTAACAAAATATGAATATGGTCATTATATAATGACAAAGGGTTAGATACAACAAAAGACGTAATACTTATTAATACATATGTACCTAATCAAGGAACACCCAAATATATCACTCAAATATTAACAGATCTAAATAGAGATATTGACAGCAACATAATAGCAGGGGATTTTAACACTCCAGTAAAAGTTTATCCAGATAAAAACAATCATTAAAGAATCAAGAGCTTTAAAAAACGAATTAGATAAACTTCCAGTCAAAAGTAGGAGCAAGACTCGTGTCCTCTCCACAGAGAATCTAGAAATTCACCAATTTTCCAGGGGAAAAAACCCATCGAGGAAAAGCAGTCACAGATGTTGTAGAGACATAGGAGCAATCTCAACAAAAAGGGTAGGTGAAACATTCAGGTTCAGAATTACATGCAAGACTCATACTCAGGATTCTGTCCCTGGTGGAGGGGGTGAAACTTTGTGAAGAACCAGCTCTCCCAGGAATTACAAAAGCAGTGAGGGAGTGAGGGTCTAGTACAGGGTGGAAGAGGCACCAGTTCCCTGGTTGTTTGAACAGGAGGCTCCATGAGAAATATATGCTGTGCACCACCATAACTGGAAGGCAGCGAGAGAAATGGACATACTGCCCTGGAGCCTCAAGACCTACCCACTAGAAATCCTGCCAACTGGAAATCTGCCTTCAGGCTTAAAAGAAGAAGAGAATCTTCCAGAGGAGGAAACCATCAATGCCATCCACTAATGCCATATTATGGGTGTAGGCGAAAGTAAAGCCTGATTGCCAGTTGTGTGTCAACAGCAAGGTGATCATTGAGGTTGGGAGTTGGGACTCCGGGGTGAGGCTCTACATCTTCCATACAAGCTCCAACCCCCTACACTAAACTTTCGGGCAACAAGAGGGCCCACATAAGAACTTCAACAAATACAGCAAGGGGTGACACTATAAAATTCAAGAAATCCCAGTGTCAAACCAAGACCCAGGTTTACTCAGCACAAGTCAATACCCTACACAAACCCATCATGGCGGGAAAACCTAATCCACAGAAACATAAACAAAATGCCAAACAGAGCAGACACAGAGAAATATATGTGAAATGATGGATCCAATTAAAAACCCAGGGGAAAATCTGAATGCAACAGATGTCTGCAAACTACCTGAGGATCAATTTAGGGAAACAGTGATAAACATATTCATGGAAATTAAGAAACAATACAGGGAAAAAAAGACAACAAAAAAGACAGAAGAAATGAAGCAGCTTAAAACAGATGTCAAAGAAATAACACAATAGCTGACCTAAAGATTTCAACAGAAGGACTCAAGAATAGGGTGGGTGAAGCCTCCAGTAGAATCAGTGATCTAGAAGATAAGGCAGAAGGAAGTATTCAAACAAACCAGCAAAGAGATAAAAGAATGTAAAGAAATGAAGACAACATTCAAGACATATGGGATAACATCAAAAGAACTAACATTCGCATTATAGGGGTCCCAGAAAGAGAAAAGAGGGAAAAGGGGACAGAAACTGTATTTGAAGAAATAATAGATGAGAACTTTCCTAACCTGAAAAATGAAGCGAGCCTCCAGATCTAGAAAGTGCAGAGTCCCTAATAAAATAAATTCAAGCAGATCTACATGCACACATTGTTATTAAAATGTTAAAAAATACAAGATAAAGAAAAAAAAATCTTAAAAACACCCATAGAGAAACAAGTCATATACAAAGTAGTCCCCATAAGATTGTCAGCAGATTTCTCAACTGAAACTCTACAGGCCAGAAGGGAGTATCAGGATACACTCAAGATGGAAAGAAAAGAATTTTCAACCTAGGATACTATATACTGTGAGATTATCATTCAGAATTAAAGAAATGATTCAAAACTTTCCCAATAAGCAAAAGTTAAAGGAATTTATAACCACAAAACTAGTTCTTCAAAAAATACTAAGAGATGAAATATTAAGTGTAAAGAAATCCCACTTAAAAACAGGTCTGTTAGACCTATTCATTTATGTTCATTAGAGATATTGGTCTGTAACTTTTTTTCTTGGTGATGTCTTTTTCAATCTTTTGGTGTCAGTGTGATGTTGGCCTCATGGAGTGTGTTTGGCAGAGTTCCCCGTTCAACATTTTGAAGAGTTTGAGTGAAATAGGTACTCTCTAAGGTTTGGTGAGACTCGTTGGAAAATTCATCTGGTCTTGGGTTTTTATTTTTAGGAAAACTTTTCATTACCTCTTCAGTTTCTTTGCTTGTGATTGTTTTCTGGGGCCTATTCAAGAACTTGGCATATATTAACTTAAGATAAGCCTATGATGCAGACTTTATCCCCATTTTATAGATGAGAAAACCAAAGCTAAGAAATCTTCCTAAGGTTATAGAGTAAACAAGTATACTATATATATGTAGTGTATAGTATGCAAGAGCCAAGGTTCGAATTGATCTTTTATGTCCAAATCCTGTGAGCTTAATATTTTATCCTGTTTAGTTTTATTGTTGTTGTTTATTTGGAAAGATAATGTTATCTAAAACGTTTGAATTTTATTTTCATCATGCTGAGTTTTTTCTTTTTAGCTACCTTATTCTTGATAATTCCAATTTTTTTCTAATTACAGCTTTTCTAAATTAAGGAATTGTGACTCAGGCTTACATTATGAATTTTAATATTTTCTACTATATTCATTTTAACATTTAATTGTTTTGGAAATAACCAATATGTTGTATTATATTTAGTGTGATATATTATGTTCTTTCTTGATGTGAAAAAATATAAAATCAAGACAAAATAAAAATTGTGGTAAAGGAAACTAGAGTTCTTGTGATGGGTGTGGTGTGAAATGCACACAGACTGAGGTGTGATATCAATATCCTAAAAAGCATATAGTGATGTGAAATTATAAAACAAATATATACAGTATATAGTATATAAACATCTATGTATAATTATAATTTGATGAATATCCATATATCCAATTTTACCTGTTTTGAAATGTATGTAAATTTTAAGTGTATAAAAGAATAATTAAAATATAAAAAATAAATGAGAAGATATGGATTTAATAGATATATACAGAGTATTTCACCCTATGGAACATTCCCAAGAATATATCACAATTTCAGTTTTTCAGTAGCTGCACAGAATTCTATTGAGTATATTTATCACAGCTTCTTTATGCAACCATCTGTTTTTAGGCATTTTGGTTATTTCTGTGTCTTGGCTACTGTGAACTGTGCTGTTATGAATATCAAGGTGCAGATTTTTTTTCTGAATAGAGTTTGTGTCCTCTGGATATATGCCTAAGTGTGGGATTGCTGGGTCAAATGGTAGATCCATCTTCATTTTTTTTGAGGAATCTCCATACTGTTTTCCAAAGAGGTTGCACCAATTTACATTCCCACCAACAATATAGAAGGGTTCTCTTTTTCTCCACACCCACACCAATAATTGCTACTTATAGTTTTTTATATATACCTAGGCCATTCTCACTGGTGCGAAGTATTATCTCATTGTAGTGTTTATTTGTGTTTCTCTGATGATGAGTGATGAAGACAACTTTTCAGGTGTCTGTTGTTTTCTATAGATAGATATCTATTCAGTTCTTTTCCCCACTTTTTGAGTGGATAATTTGCTTTTTTTATTGTTGAGGTGTATGAGCTCTTTATATATTTGGGAGATTAAGCTCCTATCTGATGTATGCTGTGTGAATATATTCTTCAATTCCATGTACTTTTTGTTTTATTGGAGGTTTTTTTTTCTGTGCAGAAGCTTTTTTAGTTTGTTGTAGTCCCCAGTTTAATTTTACTTTGATTTCTTTTGCTGTAGCTGTTTTTTCCCCAAAGATCTCTTTGAGATGGAGGTTGTTGATCATTATCCCCATATTTTCTTCCAAGTATTTTATGGTTTCATGTTTTATATACAGGTTTTTTATCCATCTTGAATTAATTTTTGTGCATGGTGATGGTGAGTAATCTAGTTTTTAAAAAAATAGATGTCTTTCAAATTTTCCCAACACCATTTGTTAGATTTTCCTTACTCCATTGTATGCCTTTGATACCGTTGTCATCGATTAACTGTCCATATATGTGTGACCTTATTTCTGGGCTCTTGATATGATTTCATTTTTCAATGTGTCTGTTTTTGTTCAAGTACCAAATTGTTTTGATGATGGTTATTCTGTAATATAGTTTGAGGTCAGGAAGTGTGATTGCTATTTTTTTCTCTTAAGATAGATTTGGTTATTGGAGGCCTTTTGTGATTCCATAAAAACTTCAGTATTGCTTGCTACAAAATCTTGAATCTGCTTTGGATTTTGATGGGAATTGTATTAAACTTATATATTGTTTTGAGTAGAATAGTCATTTTTACTATGTTAATTCTTCCAATACATGAACATCGAGTATTTTCACATCACTTTGTGTCATCTATTTCTTTTGTTAAGGTCCTGTTGTTTTCATTATAGAGGTCTTTCACTTCCTTTGTTAAGTTTGTTCTTAGGCATTTGATCTTCCTTGGTGCTACTGTGAAAATAATTTCTTTTTCCTCTACTTCATTGTTTGTATATAGGAATGCTACTGATTTTTGTGTTGATTTTATATCCCGTCAAGTTGCTATATTCATTTATTATTTCAAGCTGTTCTTTTTTGTGGAGTCTTTAGGGTTTTCTAGGTATACTATATCATCTATAGATGATGACAGTTTTATTTCTTCCTTTCCGATTTGGATTCATTTAATGTGCTTTTCTTGCCTTATCACTCGGCCAAGACTTCCAGGACTATGTTGAATAGTAGTGGTGATAATGGGCAACATTTTCTTGTTATAGGTCTTAGAGGATCAATTTTTCACCACTGATTATGATGTTGGCTGTGGGTTTGTCATATAGTGTTTTTATTATGTTGAGATATGTGGCTTCTGTTTCTGTTTTGGAGGTCTTAATCATGAATGGGTGTTGAATGTTGTCAAATGTTTTTTTCTGAATCTATTGATATGATCATATGGTTTTTCATTTTCAGCTTATTGATGTGGTGTAATATATTGATTGATTTGCGTGTGTTTTAACCATTCTTGCATCCTAGGAATAAAACCCACTTGATCATGGTGTATAATTTTTTGATGTGCTGTTGAATTCTATTTGCTAGGATTCTGTTGAGAATTTTTGCATCTATATTCACCAATGATACTGGTCTTTAATTTTTGTTTATGGTGCTGTCTTTGTCTAATTTTGGAATCAGGGTAATATTGATCTCATAGAATGTATGTGGAAGTCTCCCCCACTCTTCAACTTTGTGGGTGAGTTTAAGGAATAAGCTTCTCTTTGAATGAATAGAATTCACTAGTGAAACCATCTGCACCTGGGTTGTTGTTTTTAAGGAGATTTTAAAATTACTGCTTCAATTTCCGTGCCTGTGATTTTGTCTAAGTTGTCTGTGTCCTCCTGGTTTAGTTTTGGGGGATTGCAGTATCCTAGAAATCTGTCCATATTTTCATATTGACAAATTTGTTAGCATGTAAGTGTTTATAAAATAGTCCCTCATGATCCTTTGTATTTTTGTGATATCAGTTATAATCTCACCTCTTTCATTCCTGATTTTTGTTATTAGGGTATTCTCTATCTTATTGTTAGTCTGGATAAGGGTGTATCAATTTTGTTTATTTTTTCAAAGAACCAGCTCTTAGATTCATTGATCATTTGGTTGATCTTTTTGTTTTCTATTTCATTTATTTCTGCTCTAATTTTTATAATTTCCTTCCATCTGGTTAATTTTTGTATTAATTGTTCTTCCCTTTCTAGTTCCCTTAGTTGTGAGGTTAGGGGTTTAATTTGGACTCCCTCTTGTTTTTTGATGTGTGCTTGTACAGCTATGAACTTTTCTCTCAGAACTGCTTTTGCCACATCCCATATGTTCTGGAAGCTCATCTCTGAATTTTCGTTTATTTCCAGATAAGTCTTTATTTATCTTTACTTTTATTGCTAATGTAGAGGTTATTCAGAAGCATATTGTTTATCCTCCACATATTTGTTTTTCTCCCACTTTTATTCTTTTGGTTCATTTCTAATTTCACTCTCCTGTCAGAGATGATTTTTACGATTTCAATCTTGCTAAATTTGCTGAGATTTGCTTTGCATCCTAGAATATGATCTATATTTGAGACTGTTCTATGTACATTTGAGAAAAATGTATATTCCTTTTTCTGGGGTAGAACACCATGTATATATATATATATATATATATATATATATATCTGTTAGGTCCATCTATTATTTCAAATTAGATACCTTATTTCTATGTTGATTTTCTGATTGGAAAATCTATCTATTGTTGTTCATGGAGTGTTGAAGTCCTTTACTATTATTCTGCTACTGTCAATGTCTGACAGTAGTTTTGTCAGTATTTGATGTATTTAGGTGGTCCTGAATTCTGTGCATACATGTTGTTAGTTATTTATCCTGGATGGATTACTCTTTTGTTCATAACATAGGGAATAAGCTTGACTCATGATATATTTTTTAATTGGAAATTTGTTTTTTCTTAGTATTGCAGTTCCTGATTTACTTTCATCACTATTGCTTTGATATATTTTTTCCATAACCCCTGATTTTCAACCTATCCTTCTCTTTGAATCTGATATGTGTTTCTTGTAAGTATGCTATTGATAAGTCCTGTTTTTGGACCCATCCAGCAGCTCTGTCTTTTGATTGGTGAGTACATTCCATTCACACTTAGAGTGATGATTTAAATGTAGGTCTTTATTACTGTCATTTGAACCTTTGTGCTCTGCTGCTTTTCTCTGCCTTTTGCTTAATTTCCTATTTTTTATTCCCTTGGATGGTTTACAGTGTGTATTTTGTTATTATTATCTATTTCCTGGCTACGTATCTTTTTAGAATTGAGTTTTGTGGCTGCCCCATGGACTGTCTCTAACTGTACTGCTCTGTGGTAGACTTTAGTGAACTGATACATTCTCATATTATACATTTATGTAGGTTAGTAGTTTTTCTTTCTCCCTTTAGTATTTTTGTATTTTCTCCTGTTGATCTCAATTTTGTGTCTTCTTTTGCTTTCCTGTTTATCACTGTTCTTGAGGCTTGGTGGGTCTTCATTTTCATTTTCCGTGTTGTAGGGCCCTTTTCAAGATTTCTTGAATGACAGGCTTGGTGATAGAAGAACCCATTAATTTTATTTATTATTGAAGACCTTAATTATTCCATCATGTTAAAATGATAATTTTGCAGGGTTGAGTATTCTTGGTTGATTTTTCTTGTCTTTTAATATTTTTAATACCTCATTCCACTCTCTCCTAGCCTATAGTGTTTCTGTTGAGAAATCTGATGATAGACTGATGGGTATGCTTTTGCAGGTTATGTTTTTCTTTCCTCTGCAGTCTTGAGTAGTTTTTCTTTGTCATTGACCTTTGCTAGCTTTACTATGATGTGTCTGGGAGAAGGTCTATTTACATTTAGAAATTTTGGTGTTCTTTCTGCTTCTTGAGCATCCGTGGTTACCTTTTGTGACAGATTTGGGAAATTCTCTGCTATTAGTTCTTTAAGTAGGTTTTCTGCTCCTTTCTCTGTCACTTAACCTTCTAGAACATCTATTATCCTTATGTTTGTTCTTCTCAGAGTGTCTGACATTTCTCATAGGGTTTCTTCTTTTATCCTCCATTTTATTTCCCTATCTTCTTCCATGATGGTTGTCTTCAGTATCTGATATTCATTCCTCTACATGATTGAGTCTGTTTATGGAGCTTTCCATGTTTATCTGCAATTCCTTGACTGTGTATTTCATCTCTAACATTTCTATTAGGACTTTCTTTATGGCCTCAATATCGTTGGTGAAGTATTACCTTTGATCTATCAAATCTTCTTGAGGTCTTCTGATTGTCTTTGTGTAGCTGTGTGAGTCTCTTGAATCTCATTCAACTTTTTAATAACTATCTTTTTGAACTCTTTATCTGTTAGCTGTACCAATCCATGTCAATGGAGTTTTTCTTTTGCAAGCTCCTGTCATCTTCCTATTTTGAGGTCACTTGAGTTTTTGCGGGGGACTTAGATTTTGGCATGGCTTTCTTGTCTGCCTTCAATTTAGCACAGTGACTTTATTTTTATTTTACTTTTGACTTCTTCCTATCTGTTTGATGCTGTGGCAGGTGCCAGTACCTTGATTTCTGTTGGGGAGGGGCTACTTCTGTTCTCCAGGATGCCCTATTCTGGTGGGTTTCTGATACCTTTCCAGGTGGTGTTTGAAGGCTTTGCAACTCTCCAGTACAGGGAATTTCATATTCAGTCCAGGTGCAGTCTGGGAATACATCTCTCAGGTAGATCAATTACATATTTTAGGATTTATGAGTCTGGGTGTGAGTTGAGGCACTGTTGGTATCTTAAGGTCCTGAGGCCTAGCAGGTGCTTGCTCCTCGTGCTGCCTGGTCAGGATGTGGCTGATGACCCATGAGTCCAGAGACCTAGTGAGCACTGGTTCCTGCCCTGAGGCCTGGCAAGTCGGTATTTGTTTTGAGCTACTGTGGGGCATCCGGTGATCTGATGTTAAGGGTAACGAAGGCTTTGTGTCACTACAGACTGGGGTGAAGCAGGCACAGCTCAGGACTTCCTTTGAGCAGATCTAGTGATTCAGGATCCTGGAGAATGGAGGCTTCAGGTTGCTGGAGGGTGCAGCTCAGGCTCTCTTCTGGGCAAGTACAGTGATCCAGGGCCCAGGGAACAAAGGTCTGGAGTGACTGAAGCCTGCCAAATGCAATGAAGCCATGTGGGCACAACTGAAGGTCTCTTCCAGGTGAGCCTGGTGAGCCAGGGTCTGGGGAATGGAAGCCTGGTGACTTTGCGTTTGGTGAGTGCAGTGAAGCTTGATGGGCATAGCTCAGGGCTTCTTCTGGGTGGGTCCAGTCATCCAGTTCAGGGGCCTGGAGTCCCCAGAGACTCATGGGTGCAGCAAAATCAGGCAGGTAAAGGTGGGTGTGCACAGTTCCTGGCCTTTTCCAGGCAGGTCTGGTAAGCTGGGGTCTCTGGGAGTATAGGCCAAATACTTTTTATAACGTCAACATCACTCTTATTCTAAAGCCAGATAAAGGCAGCGTATTTTATAGTTTCCAGCCTTACATTGAAGTCTTCGATGCACTTAGAGTTAATTTTTATGTCTGGTGTTAGGTAATGATTTAGTTTCAACCATCTGATGTGGCTGTCCAGTTTTCCCAATGCCATTTATTGAGGAGACTATCCTTTGATAAATATTGATGCAAAAAATCCTCAACAAAATGCTAGCAAACCAAATTCAACAATTCATTAAATTCATTATGCGTGACAATCAAGTAGAATTCATTCTGGGGGTACAAGGATGGTTCAACATATGCAAATCAATAAATGTGGTACACTACATCAACAAAAAGGACAAAAAACTACAGTGATTATCTCAAAAAAACACAGAAAAAATATGACAATATTCCACACTTTTTATGCTAAAAACTCTCAAAAATGGTACGAGAGGAATGTTCTTCAACATAATAAAGTCTGTATGTGCCAAATTCATATACAGCATCATACTCAATGGAGAAAAACCGAAAGCTTTTACTCTAAGATCAGGAACAAGGCAAGGATGTCCATTCTCACCACTCCTACTTAATATAGTGTTGGAAGTCCTGGCCAGTGCAATTAGACAATAAAAAGATATTAAAATAACCAAATTGGGAAGGAAGAAGTGAAACTATCACTATTTGTATGCGACATGATAATACATATAGAAAGAGAACCCCAAAGAATCAAGTAAAAAGCTGCTAAAATTAATAAACAAATACATTAAAGTGGCAGGCTACACATTAATATTAAAAAATCTGTTGCATTTCTATATACTTGTAACAAAATCACAGAAAGAGAACTCAGGAAAATAATCCCATTTACAATTGTATCAAAAAATTGAAATACCTTGAAATTAATTTAGCCAAAGATGTGAGGGACCCATACTCTGAAAACTTTAAGACATTGTTAAAAGAAATAGAAGATGACACAAATAAATGGAAAGCTATTCCATGCTCATGGATTGGAAGAATTACTGTAGTTAAAATGGACATTTTATTGGCCTAAAGCAATATACATATTTAATGCTACACTATCAAAATCCCAAACATTTTTCACAGAAATAGAACAAAAATTATGAAATTTATTTCTAACTACAAGAGACTACAAGAGACTCCAGATAGTAAAAAAAATGCCGAGTAAAAAGAACAAAAATGGAGGTGTCACACTCCCTAACTTCAAACTCTACTATAACAAAACAATAACAAGTTAGCATGGTATTGGAATAAAAATGAACTTACAGATCACTGGAAAAAGAATTGAGAACCTGAAAATAAGCCCACACATATATGGATAATTAATTTTTGACAAAGGAGTCAAAGGCATACAATAGGACAAGGGCAGTCTCTTCAACAAACGGTGTTGGGACAACTGGACAGCCACATCAAGTGGTTGAAATTAGATCACTACCTAACACCATACACAAAAATTAACTCAAAGTAGATCAAAGACTTAGATGTAAGGCTAGAAACCAGAAAATATATAGAAGTAAACAAAGACAAAACACTACTGGACTTTGGCCTAAGGGATGTCTTTGGAAACTTGACTCTAAAAGCAAGGAACATAAACTCTGAGATAAAGAAACGGGATTATATCAAAGTAAAAATCTTCTGCACAGTGGAAGAAACTCATCAAATCAAAAGACATCCTATTGAATGGGAGGATGCATTTGCATATCATACATCTGACAAGCGGTTAATATCCAAAATATATAAAAATTCATATAATTCAGCAACTCAACAATAAAAAACTAGTTAATCCTATTAAAATGAGAAGACGATCTTAATAACCACTTCTCTAAAGAAGACATACAATAGAAAAGATATTCTACTTCTCTTACCAGTAGAGAAATGCAAATCAAAACAACAATGTAAGAACAGCTATCATCCAAAACAATGGAAACAAGTGCTGTGGAGACTGTGGAGGACTCTTATATACTGTTGGTGGGAGTGTAAAATTGTGCATTTATGCCTTTGGAAAAGTATGGAGATTCTTCACATAATTGAGAATAGAAATTCTATGTGATCCAGTTATTCCTCTTCTGGTTATTTGCCCTAAAAACACAACAGCCCATATTCACAGAGATTTATGCACCTCCATATTCATCACAACATTATTTACAGTAGCAGTGAGCTGGAAACAACCTAAATGCTTATTGATAGATGAGTGGATAGTGTATATATACCCAATGGAATACTACTCAGCTATCAAAAATGGTGAAACCCTGCCATTTATAGCAACATGGATGGACCTGGAGGGAATTATGTTCTGTGAGATAAGCCAGAAGAAGAAAGACAGACATTGTATGATATCCTCATATATGGCATATAGACATCAAGAAAATGAATGAACTAAATTCAACAAAAATAAACTTGAACTAAATCAAACAATAGAGTTTTAGCCAAAAAGATCAAATCAGTGGGTGCAGGAGGAGATGGGACAGGTTTGTGGGGGAGCAAAAGGGTTAAAAGGGATTAATTATAGTGAAGGAAAAAAACCAAATAGTGGTGAGCTTATTGTATTATATATAGATATAGATTTACTGTGATGTATGCCTTGAAACTATTTAATGTTGTATTGCAATATTCCTTCAAAAATATTTAAAAATAAACAAACCACAAAGAAAAGGAGTCAAATCTGGCTGCTTCCTAATCTTACTCTGCTGTTACCACTCCCCTCTGCTCTCCCCCGCCAATTAAGTGAAAGTGGGACTGAAGACAAGTGAAACTGCCTGACTTTGGGGTTGTTTCCCAATTCTGGGGCTTCCCAGGCAATGACAGCCTAATTTCTTCCTCCTCATTTCTGAGATTCATGGCTCAACGAGAGAACAGTTCTCACAGCTTCACTTTCTATACAGATAGGTTCTGGAAGATTGTCTCCATAGAAAGGATGCTAATTCTTCCAGATCATTTATTTAAAAACATGGAGAAGAGATAAAACATCTTTAAAGCAAATTCATGGTAGGTTCCAGTTAGCTGAACATTATAGAACAGACCTCTGGTTTAGTTTGAAATGTGTCATTTATTTTCTTACCCAAGGAGTGTCTGCTCAGCTCTCAAGTAAAGCTGAATCTTTCTTTAGTGTTTAAAATCGTTCCTTCAGTGTTCTTTCCATTCATTGGAAAATGGATTATTTTCCCACTAGATTTTGAAGGTAAATGCCTGGGTGGGACAGTGATGTGGAGCCTCAGCTGAGAGGCTATAAGAATTCCAGAGAGGAGCAAGAGTTGAATTCAATCCTATATTGATTTTCAGCCCAGTAAATTGTGGTTGCTTTGTCGCAAGGGTAACAAGTATGCTGTGCTTTTCAGAAAGAGATGTGATCAGCTTTCAAACAATAAAGAGGAGTGATGCTAGGCACAGAGATTTGATTTGTGAGAGGTGAGGACAAGCAGTGTGTCCCCTACTCAGCCTCCATGGCCTGTGACTGCTCATCTGTGTGCTCCCTGCTCTGTGAGCCATGAGGGGGCTCCTCTCATCTACCCACTCGCCTGGTTTTTAGGAGCAGGCTCCAGCCCCCTGGATTGAGGCCCCAGGCTGGTGGGTGAGTAGGCTGGCCACACACTCCTGTCCTGACCCAGGATCAGGAGGGACAGGCAGGGCTGGTCTGTGGATATTTTTCTTAGGGCCTCTCTGAGCTCTCTGACCCTTGCCCCTCTGTAAAAGACCTCTAAGATATTGGTCCCCGAGGAAACCGTAAGGTGTGTGGGAGCCAGGTTTCTGTTTTCCCCCAGACCCCACCCAAGCCCCTTCCCCCAAATGTCCTCACATTGGACAGAGGAGGCCCTCTGAATTGACCCAAGGGGCTGCTGTCCTTTATGAAGGGGGAGGGATGCACCTACATCTAGAGAGGGTATGACCTCTACCATCCCTGCTCTGAGATCTGGTGGTAGACTGAACCCTGTCTAGAGCAGAAACTAGGAGGACAGGACCCGTGACTAGAAAGTGGTCATATGCAGTGGGACTTCATGTGTGTTTGTCAAATGCAGCCCAGCTGGCACTTTCCAGACACCTGAGTGGGACTGGGCCCCTCAGCTCCCAGGGATACTGCTCTGGCTCCCCCAGGACAGGAAATTTGAAATAGAATCCGGACTCTCTAGATAAATGGAAGGCCATGGCCTAGTGAGGTTGGAGGCAGCACTTCCTCATGGGAGAGAGGAAATGATTACTAGGAACCACTGTAGCCTAGCAGCCCTTTACACAGGCTGGGTCAGCGCTGTCCGTGCTGACTGTGCAGACCTGAATGTCACCCAGTGAGGCTGGCTTGTGGAGTAGTTTTCACATGTGCCAACTGAGGCTCAGAGAGGTGGGTGACATTCCCAAGGCACACATGGGAGGCGGGTGGGAAGGCCTCCACTGTGGAGGGTGCACTCCCCTTTGAACACAGGTTCAGGACTTCTGACTGGGGAGCTTCAGTAGCTGCGCAGGAAGGTGGAGACACAGGAGAGGTCACTGGCCTCGAGGGCGGCCACTACTTCTCCTGGCATCTCCACTGCTATCCTGACCTGAAGCTCTTATCCAGGTTCAGGGTGGACTCATTTTCACATGGGGACTTATTTTTGACAAAAGAGGGACAGGTCAAGAAATAAACAGCATAAAATTCTCATATCCCTGTCCTGAAGTACAACAGTTTATAAAAATTGGCTCAGATAATCTTACATGTATGTGAAAAAATGACTTTTCTGGGTATGCCAGTGGGGTTGGGGGAAGGAACCCGACTCTTGGGTTGGCATTGGGCCACTGTGGGTAAAGCCCTGATGGAACCCTGTGGGATCCCCTGGGTGATATCTGTTTATCTCTGGGTTCTGGAGGCCCCTCCATGCTCACACTCAGAGTCTGTGCTGGCTCTGATGTGGCAGGATTGCCCACCACTTGGGGAGATGGAGTACGCATCTCTGTTGACAAGATTCTGTTCAAGTTCCTGCATGGAGCTCTGCAGAGACAGTTACTAGAGTGCCCAGAACACCAGAGCCCTGCCCACTGTGGTCCCTGTCTCTTCTGTCCTTGTCTTTCTGCTTTAAGATAAGCATAGATCTGTCTGTACACACTTGCCCCCAAGATGAAAGTCACCCCTTGAGAGCTGGGATAAATCTCAGGCAGAAGGGTGCTGCTCAGGATTCCACATCCCTGCTACTCCTAACACGGGTATTAACATGATGACTCTCCTGCTTGGGGTCTCTCTACATTAACACACACATGTACACACACACACACATACACACACACACACACACACACACACACACGGGGAGTGACATAGGGCTGCCCAAGTGAGATCAGATTGGTGGCCTGGCCTGGATTCCCCTGCCCTGGGATGCCCTGTGTTACCTTTGGGTTTCTCTGGATAAATGGCCAGAAATGTCTAGGGTTAGACAGAGCCATCCTCTGCAGCCTCCAAAAAGTCCATTACCTCAGCTTTTCATGAGGCCACATGGAGACCCAAGGAGACAACAGAACGAGTTCCACCCTAAGATGTCCTCAGGCAAGTGAACTAAGCAGGGGCTGTCTCTAGAATGTGGGTGCCTGGTGACCTGGGTTCCAAGTTACTTTTGGTTCTCTCTCTAGGAGGTGAGGTTATTTCCTGAGGTTTCCTTATGTGGTCTTCTTTCTCAGATAAGACCACTGAAGGGCCACTCTGGGCTGTTGACTGCTCATCCTGCATTCCCATGCCATGTGGAGGCATAGTTATACTCACATAACCCTCCACAGCCTGGAGTGGCTGGGGGACAGATAGGACCCCAGCTGTGAAAAAATAGAGCTGGATCAGACCTGGCTGCTCAGTTTTAACTAGTGAGGAGATCCTGGGCCACTACATGCCTCTCAGACCCTCTGCTCTCCCACATCTGCACAGTGCAATCTTTCCCTCGGGAAATCACAGGTGTGGGGCCTACCTGCCACTGTGTGCTGTAGACTCATGGTGCTCTCACGTGGGGCTCATGCACAGACTTAGAAGGGGGAGTTTATTAAGGAGCTGGAGATTGTAACACCAGACACAACACAGGCCTGGGTCTGCTCTGAGATCTGGGGAAAGTCACCTCCCTCCAGCTAGGGTCCCGGTCCTCCTGTATGAAGGATGAAATGAACTGAAATTCAGACCTGGTCCCCTTCTGACCACTACCTTCCAGGAGCCAAATTCCCTCTACCTTGGAGTATCTGCCCGTTTGAGTTTTCTTGGGCACCAGCTTTCAGATATGTGCTGCTTGTCTCCTGTTGTCTCTGTAGTCACAGCATGAATGTTGCATGGAGGCCTTGTAGAATCCACCCGAGGGCTCCTGGGCCTCTGTTGACACCGGCTGCACTTTTCTACAGTTCTTGCTGTTTTCCTGGATTTGCTTTCCTGCTTTTCCCCCTTTCCTCACCAGTGTGAGCTCCAAGGGGAGGAACCACGTGGTCCCTTTCAGCACAGCCCCCAGGCTTAACAGGTCCTCTTAGGGTGACGCTGGCTCTGTGACTGAATTATGCCAGGATCTCAGTGCACTTCCTGCCTCTGAGCAACTTGATTGTGGACATGGAGTCTAATAATGCAAGATACATGGTGGGTGAGGCAGGGGGATGCCCAGAATGATTTCTGGGTGTTCCTTTCTGTTCCAGTTGCTTCAAAGCACCATGGACATAGCCTGCCTTCTGATGGTCAACCCCAGCAGGAAACCAGAAATACACACCTTTTTTTTTTGGCTCCTCAAGGTAGGGCTCCACTGAGGGATAAGGTGGTGAGGTGAAGAGTGAGGGTGACAAAGGAGCAGGACCTGGGGCTTCAGGGATGATGGAGGAGACCCTGGGACCTTTCATGTCTCCGTGTTTCCCTCCACTGTCTTGGTGTCCTCGTGAGTCATGAGGCTTCCTCACGTGGCCAGGGCAATGACTCCACCCACTTCTGAAGGAGGACCTGGGGCTCCAACAGTGTGATCTAGTCCCTGCTTGCTGGACAGTGGCCCTGGGCTATGCTATGTTGAGCACTACCCCAGGTTCCAGGCTCTTTCTGCTTGGAGGGACCTCCAGGGAGTAGAAGTCTTTTTTTTTCAAGCACTGAGACATAGCAGTCATGTATAGATATCCAAGGTCAGTCACTATTCCCCAAGGCTGTGGAACTCTTGGGGTTACTCTTACGGGCCCCCAAGTTCCAGAGCAGTAAACTGAGACCCTCTCTCTTGTAGCCCCCTCCACACTGAGGGGGTCACATCCTGGTTACATTTGCCCAGATATGTGAATGCAGGACCCCAGGCCAATCCTTTAGAAGACCCCGCCCAGGCAGATCCTTAGGAACTTATCACCTGGCAACTTTCTCTCCCCTGTTATGGCCTCAGTGTGTTGCCAGGTGAGTGAATGCCCCACCCCAAGGCAGAGGTGCCTCCAAATTTTTTCTTCATCCCCTGTTGTCTCCTTTCCAATATTTACTCTGCTCTGACCCCACTGGGCATTCAGTGTGTGTGTGTGTGTGTGTGTGTGTGTGTGTGTGTGTGTCTGTGCCCCCATGGGGATGTCCAGTGGAAAGTGCCCCACATTTCAAGGAGTAGTCAGGGTCTCGGGATCTTAGGAGACTCATTTCCAAAGCAAAATCTTTGGGAGGGCTGAGGCCAGAATCTCCTTTTTCTTCTGGACTCTGTCCTACTCACTGACCTTGTGGTCAGCCTTAAACTTCTGCCTCAGTTTCCCTGGCTGGAGGCAGTTAATGGAGAATAGACCCCCCCATTGAGATGGGCAAGTGTTAGGGACATTACTAGGGACCCCTCTGGGCACTCAGTGATATTGCCTGTTGTACAGATGAGCAGTGGCCCCCGACACTCAGAGTTGCTCAGATCTAATGACCAAGTCCAGTGGTGTAGTGGGGACTCAGAATCATTGCCCTTTACCAGAATGAGCTCCTTTGACCATGAGAGGCCTGGTTCTGTGTTAGGGCCCTGCAACCTAGTGATCCCCTAAATTCAAGCAAGTGGATGCCTTCTTCTCCCTCTTTAATCCCAGCACACTCTAGGTCGGTCACTGACCCCATTTTCAGTGATGAGGAAACTGAGTTTCAAGACATCATCGATGAGCTTTCCTGTGGGCTGTGACATGAACCCAGGTCAATGTGATCCAAAGGCTGTCCTTGCCCAGGAGCCTGAGGGTCCCTCACATGGATTTAAACAGCATAAAGGCCAGGGGTGAGTTTAAAATAAAGCAATGTTAAAATCCATCACCACACCCACAACCTCATGTCAACCAACAATAGAAAAGATATAGAAACATAAGCTATCCAAGGAGAATTTAGAGAAATTGAATTCCTTTGAGGATAATGGACTAAATTTAGCTGAGACGTCTCAGTGGCTATGCATTTAGTCACCTTTCCAGGTGTGCAGGAAGAATTCGGACCAAGGCCCTCTAATGGGTAGCTACCGGATACGGTGGGAAGGAGGCTTCCTTTTCTCTAGAAGTAATGCTGGTCTTTAGGAACCAAGAGGGCACAGGCTTTCTGTCTGGGGTGTCTTGTCTCCGATTCTGCATCACCTCATGCGTCCTAGCCTTTCTTCCTCATTCTCTACGTTGCAATTCCAATAATGTCTATGTCAGCTAAAACCTCACCATTTCTTTGCAGAGGAACTGAACTCACATCCTTAAGATCTCTGTGGTCTGTTGATGGGGGTGTAAATTGGTGTAAACTTTGTGGAAAGCAGTATGGAGATGCTTCAAAAGATTGAGACCAGAAATCCCATACGATCCCATCATCTCACTTCTAGGCATTTACCAAAAAAACACAAAAACACTAATTCACAGAGATATGTGCACTCCTGTGTTTATTGCAGCATTATTTACAATAGGCAAGAATTGGAAACTACCGAAGAGCTCCTTGCTAGATTAATGGATAAAGATGTGGTATAACTACAATGGAATATGACATAGTGCTTAAAAGACAAAATCCTGACATTTGTACAACCTGGATAGGATTAGAGGAATTATGTGAAGTGAAATAAGCCAAAAGGAGTAAAACAAATACTGATAATCTCACTCACATGTGGAATATAAAGAAACAAAGCAAAGGAACAGACTAAACAAAACCAACCGTTGGACATTAGCAACAGAACTGAGGTTTGCAGCAGGAACAGGGTGGGGTGGAGCCAGTCTTGGGGTCCAATGGACAATGGTGAAGGGCTTTTAGTATTTTAGTGGCATTCAGGGTGTGTTTTCATGTTTGTGAGATATGCAGAACATGCACATTTGGGTTTATAATAATTTGTATATCAAAGTTACCTCAATTATTTATTAAAAACCGCAAAAGATCTCCGTGGCAATTTCTGCTGCTGCTGCTGCTCTTGGGAGAACTTGACTGTGCTCCGAGGCCCAGGCCATGTGTGCACTCTGCTCATTGATGATGGAGAGCCCGGGCTCCCCGCCCCCATTATCTGTGGGTGGAGACTCCCTGGAATCACCATGATGAGATGGACTGGGCAGGGCAGAGGGGCATGTGGGGATGAGTTTAATAGCTTGGGTGGGGCAGTCACTACCACTATGGCTGTAGTCATCATTGCGTGTTCCTGATATTCACCACAGGAAAAGAGGAATTCAGTAACATCAGACATCACCAAGGCCTTATAGCCAAATCCAAGTTGCATTTATTTGGCTGCTAGAAGTTGTAACTTTTCAAAACATTTATACATTTCAATATAGTATCCATGATATTTTTAAATAGACAAGGGTGCGGATAGCCTTCTCTCAGGGAAGACTTTCCAGGTAAGGAAAGAGATTCTATTTATATCAGCTAAACCTTGTCTCCATAAAGTTGTTTGTTTTGACTTTTAAACATCATTTTCTCAAGCCTAGAAGCGTATGAGGCAAGAATGCTAAAATCTTGAATTCTAAGAATTATGATTGTTCAGCTCAGCCTCAGCCCACCTGCTCACTCTCTCCTAAGATGAGCCTGACCTGTGGGGCAATGACCCTCTTCTCCAAGCCCAGGAAGGTGTGGCACGTGCATATCTGGATAGAATTTTTGAGACTCCAATTAATCTTTCTTTTTCTTCTTGCATTTTTCTCTATCTTCTCCCTGTTCACATTGACTCGATGTTCGCTGCCTCAAGGAAGGTGTAGGATGGAGCCAAAGGCAGACATGATCAACAGAACCATTCCTGTCTAATACTTTGTTAAAGGGAAAGCACAGATTAAACATTGTCTTGAAAACAACAAGGGAACAAGCTGCGCATGCAGGCTGGGGAATGGGCAGGAAATCGCTTGGTGCATGGAGCCCAGAATAGCAGTTGGAGCCCACTTTCTGGCCAGGCCTTGGCAAGACAGTGAGGACTCGACAAAGGACCTGTGTGGGGCTGTGTGGTGCAGATGGGACCAGCGGCCACAATTTGAGAAAAGGCTTATTTCCCATACTTGGCAGAGAGCTGCAAGTCATGAAGGGTCGCTTGGACAGGGAACACCGCCATCTTGCTGGTAACTGATGCTCACATACCATCAAGGGCCAGAGGCGAAACCCCCTCTCTGTCTTGGCATAGCGTAAGAATTTAGAGATGTGTCACAACTTAAAGGAGTGGAAAACTGTCCCAGGCACTGAGGTTTTCTTAATGTCAGAGAGACCAAATCTGGTTCACATGGGAAGACACACCGCCAAGCCTCTTGCATTTTACACAGGACAAGTGACTTGTTCTGACCGCTGTGAGTGGACATGAATGACTTCCATGCTCAGGCAGCGGTGAGGAAGCCTTCTGCAGCCCTGAGCCCCTTCCACCATGCGATGAGGTAGTGCACCTGGCCCTGCTCCCTGGGTGTCCATGGATGCACACACCCGGCTAGGCTATGCTAGGAAGGCAGCGTCGATGAGAAATAAGCCAAAGCTGAGGTAAGTCACTGAGATTTCAGGGCTAATCTGTTAGCAAAACCCAACCTAATCTGACTAGTCTGGTGGAAAAGTTAGTTAAATGACAGAAAACAGAGTACAATTTCCTGTATCTCTGAATGTGTGGACAGTTTCATGTCTGCCAGATGGATTTTTGCTCTCCATGCATCTTCTCTGGCCATGCTGCAGGCTTTAAGTTCCTCCAGGTCTGGAGTTGTAATGAAGTCATCTGTCACAAGTCCCTTCACCCCAGCATGGAGTGAGCTAGGTTATACAAAAGCACCTAGAAAGTATAGCATCTCACCCACTGAAGGTGCACAGTAAAGATCAGCTCTCCTTCCTGCCCTGGAACCTGCCCCTACCTGTGTGATAAGTGGGGATGTGGGTGGGACAGGGAAGGGGCAAGAAAGAGCATCTCCTTCACTTGCTGAGTGTTACCCTGTCCCTGTGCTGAATCTGCCCATAGGGAGGAACCAGGGGCTGCCCTTGACTGAGGTCCAAGGGCCCTGAGGGAGAGACTTTTGCCATCACAGTGATAGCATAACACAGAAGAGGACCAAGAGTGCTGGGGAGAACAGAGGAAGGAAGAGGAGAGTGTTCTGGAAATAATAGTGGAAAGGAAATAATGGCTAATATTTCTTGATTATTCATAATGTGTGAAATGCTTTGCATGCAGTATTTCATTTAATCTTCACCATGATTTTATGGAGCAAGTGCTAGTGACCCCATCATATAGTTCAAGGTAATTTCTCAGACTACAGGTGCCTAGAAGCCTTGGGAATAAAATGTTCTGGCTTTCAGCCCTGGCAGACTAGAGAAATTCCATTAACTGCTGCCATGCTAGCGACTCCATGAACCCCACCAGCCCCCATGTTCCCAGAAAGTTCTAGATCAGCTTCTGAGGCCAGCCTGCACTTGTCAGGTTGTATCCAGTGAGGATCCCCGTGGTAGGGCACAAAAATAGGTGTTCAGTCTTCTAAGAGAGAGATTTGTGAAAGGACCAGGCAGGAGGCAGGCACCTGCAGTGTATCAGGAATTATAGTAACAGTATCTGTTCCAGAGCCTTTTCCAATTTTTAAGTTATGGGGTTCCCATTACCAGAGGCCAGTTTGCTGATCTGGGTGCAGATATCCTTGTAAGGTTGATAAGCTGACACTTCTGACAATTACAGTTTCTGCTGCCTGGCCAGCTCCATGCCACCCTCATTAGGATCTACAGTGAATTTTCTGGAGCCCAAGAGCTCACCATCCAGGAGGGCTGTGTTTTGGAAATTCAGGGATTTCAAAACTGTATCCTTGGTTTGCCACTAAATTCCTAGAGAAACCTAGAGGGGATATATGGACCGAGCAATGTTGCCATGTGAAGTCCTTCCTGCTTTTAGGAGATGCCCTGCCCGGAATGCAGGCTTCTTGTCTCAATTTCTTACAGATACAATTCAAATTCTGGGACAGATTTTAAAGAGCCATAAGATTCTGACTTGAGGCTGCTCTCTGAAATTTTAAAACCAGTGCAAATTTGGAAATTTAGAATGGCACCAGGGTGCCAGCCCTGCATGGTCTCCTTCCTGTTTGGGTCCCCACACCAAAGAGGACTGTCAGAGTCCCCCCTGACCTATAGAAACCTCACTCAGTACACATGTGATCTCTTACATCATTAGAGGAGGAAGGACGGAGGGCATAGCAGGTGGCGATAAATGATGGCAAGTGGTAACTCCACGGTTTGGTCTATTGGTGGGAGACAAGAGTCTCAGCAAGACAGGCTTCCCTGGGCCAGTAGATCCTTTCTCCTATTCCCTCCATCTCCTGACCATCATGATGCAGTCATATTGGATACTGTGACCACGGTGCCCAGGGCATGAAAGGATCGCATGGGGTGGCGGGGTATCCCCACAAGGAAGATATGAATGAACTTCTGGTAGAACTTAGGAGCAGTTATCTGGAATGTTCCTTAGAGCATGATCTATGCCCCTCCTTTCATTTTTTTTTCAGCGAAGACTATGAAGCACACAGTTCTGCGTGGTTGGGAGACAGTCACTTGTTGAGGTTTTCTGTTCTAGGTTAGGAATCTCCCTCTTGTTGCCTAGCCCTGAGAGAGGCCCTAGGGGAGGGAGTGGGAGGATGTTAAGGCAGGGCCAGGGGTTCTTGCTTTTGCAGGTCTTCCATTAGAATTTAAGAGGAGAACTTTGGTCACAGATCCTGGATGCTCCTTCATGATCTGGCTTCTGTGCCCTTCTAGACTTTATCCCCTATCAGGATATTTCTATTGCTACTTCCAGTCACTGACACTCCTGTTCTTCAAACGGTCCTAACAGTCTGGCCCCAGGACCTTTGCTCTTGCTATTTATTCCCTCTCAGGAATACCAATTTCTGACATGTGCAAGGCTGGTTTCTTCTCATCCTGCAGAAGATGCTAGATGTCAACAACTCAGACATTCTTCCTAAAGTAGCTGCTCTTTTCCAGTCAGTCAATAGTTTCCCCACTTATGATCCCATTTTACTTGCTTTATTGTACTTACTACCTCTGAAAGCTTCTTTTTCATTCTTTTCCCCCTTGCTGTATACGTGTTTATTTTCTGTATCTCACTGTTGTCCACATAGATTTATGCTGGGGACTCTATAAGGTAACCCTGAGACCAAATTCCAATGCAACTGTATGGAGGCTTCCCCATGCCAACAAACAATTCACAGACACTGAGAATTCAACTCAGTTCTGACACTATCTACCCAGAGACAGCATCAGAATTCACAGGTTAAGGGTTCAATCTCCCAAGACCTTCCTCCACTAATTGCGAGCCCAGGTAGTTGCCTTTTTCTGACCAACTGGCTATAGATCAGAAGTTCCCAGGACAGCCTGTCCAGGTGCAATTAATTTTCTAGAGCGGCTGGCTCAGAACTCAGTAAATGTGTTTACTCACTAGGTCACTGATTTATTACAAAGGATATAACTCAGGAACAGTTGGATGAAGAAGTGCACAGGGCAAGGAGTGGGGAAAGGTATGGAGCTTCCCTGCCCGCTCAATGGACATCGTCTTCCCAAATCTCCACATGTTCTCCAACCTGGCTGCTCTCTGGGTTTTTTTTAATGAATGCTTCATTACTGTAGGGTGGCGTGAGAACATGACCCTGCCCAAACTTGAAAGTGGGCTCAGCAGCTGACCAGTGCTGAGCATGAACTTGAATGGAACAGATGGATTTTCTGGAGGAACTGCCTCCACCTGCAGAGATGTCCTGTCCTGGAATTCTGCTGTGCTTGCCCACTTGACTGTCCCTGACTGCTCACTACCCTCCCTCTACTGACACCCTCTATAAAAGAGTTCTGCTCCCCACCCGTGGTGCAGTAACTTTCTGGAAGCATATCTGACCAGCTACCATCAGAAAACCTTTTCATGAGTTCCAGAAAGGCCATGTCCTTGCTGCCCATGTCTTCTCCTGATTTCCTTGGACTATCTTCTAGGCAGGGCGTTACTCTGCCAGATTGTGAACACCTGCATAATAATCCCATAGACATGATTGACCAAATCATTGGCTACTGATGACTGATTCAACTTCCTGTCCCTCTCCCTTCCCCTGAGTTCTGGGGGTGGAACTGGAAATCTACACTACTCATTATGGTTCTCTTGAAAACCAGGCCCCATTCTTAGGTATTTCCTCCAAAGCTATCTCATTAATACAACAAGAGATACATTTACCACTCATACCACTTAGGAAATTCCAAGACTTCTGAGAACAGTAAGCAAGAAACTGAATGAAGACCAAGTATATATGAGAAATATATCAGAATGACCAAAATAAATCACAACATCACAGGGATCTTGCTGTTTTGTTCATTGTTGTATGTCCCCAGGAGTATGTGGCATATAGAGGTGCTCAGAAAATATTCATGAACTTAATCAGTGAAGATACTTTTTAATGACTACCTTGCTTCCTTCACAGGGTGTTTGAGGGGATCCAGTAAAGTGGCACATGCTTTGAATGTCCTGAAGTGCTGGCTGAAGCATGGGGAGTCTCCTCATCTGCTCTCTGAACAGGCAACAGGATCTTGGAGACACCAGGTCAAGAAGAGGAGGCAAGGTGACAGGTTACAGCTCAGGGTGCTGATAAGGCGGAAGGGGAGTGGAGAGTTGTGCTGACCTTGTGGGTGCTGATGCTGGCATCAGGCAAGATCACTGAGGATGCCCACATTTGGACCAGTTTAGCAATTTGTCCAAATGTCTCTGGTTTGACATCTCCACTTGGGTTATTGAAACAGCTTCCTCCCTCCTGCAGTAGAAGTTCCCAGGCTTCTTGAGGGTAACACTCTCCGGGAATTCTGACTCTGTGGCCTTAAACAAGAACTTCATCAGTATAGCCTTACGATCTGTTTTGCAAAACCTGGACTGAGAAACGTTGCTGCTGTTATTGCTGAAACAATGTGATCTGACCTTGATCAGTGCTCTACCAGCAGTCATGTGTTCAACATGCTGATTAAATTTGATGCCCTCATATGTAATGTAAGAAAATGGGACAAACAGGCTCAAAGCTCCCATCCACCTTGACTTCCTAGGATTCCAAGTTGAAAGGAAGCTGGAGACAGTGTCTGTTACGGTTTCATCCACAAGCTGCCACTGGTACAGCTCCAGACAGATCTCCAGCTGGAGGTCATAAATCTGGGTGTCCGAACCTGCTGGGGAAATAAACACAGTATCAACACTTATTTGCATACAATCATATCTATTTGCATAGTGTTATCACATCATTTTTTTGCAGTGGAAGGAGGCTTGTCTGAGAAGCTGTGCCTGTCTTGAGACCTTGCCTCTCTCACCTTCCCTTTTCTGGGAGCAGGTGTCCTCTCTGTGTGTCTGTGTCCCCTGGGCCCGATCTGGCCCCTGTTCTCACTATCGATCAGCTCAGGGACAAAGTGCCACCAGTGCTGCTAGTGGGAAAGTGGTGGGGTGAAGAGGGCCCAGAACATGGGGTGCTCAGAGGTGAAGCCCAACAGAATCCCACATGAAACTCGGTAGAATGGTAGCCCCATGGGAGAGGCACTGTCAGCCATGCAGAGTGAAGAAGTTCTCCCTTCAGTATTAAATATTTCCTTCTCTTAGTTATTTGTCATGGAGAGATCTCAGCAGGTCATCACCATGTTACCACTTAGCCATCAATTAACACAAGTCTACTCCTTTGGGTCATTTCTCATAAATCAGTCTCCCCATTCCCCTCATTATTTGGTTGTTTTCTTTTAACAGCCTCTCCTGTGCTGTAATTTATGAAGCCCTATCATCCAAGGGCACCAGTGCCAATTTCGCTCTGAATCCAGGGAAAGCCTTTTGTGGAATGTTAAAGGACCAGTGAAAGAAAATTACACAAGTGAGGAATACTTGGCTAGAGTAAACCTTTCTGAGTTCGGGTTATCTTTCCCTCCTCCGCCCCATCCCACAAGTGCCAGGGGTGACAAGCTCTGGGGGTGGGAGGGGGCAAGTTGTCTCACTGGGCATAGTTTGTGTTTCCAACTTGAATCTCATTGTGCTGTTTCCTCTTTATATTTATTACCACTTAAGGTTCATTTACATTCTCTCTGTGTCCACAGTGATCAGAGCAACACCTCCCAAATTAGCATCATTTGCCAGTTTCATTAACATGCTGTTTACTCTCCCTCTTTCAGATCATTAATAAAGATGACCCCCTGCACCCTACTACTCCCGAACTCCATTTGTCATCACCCTTTGTTTGCAGACTTTGAGCCAGTTTTAAATTTATGTGGCAGCACTCCTTACTAAGCCAATTTGAATTAATTTTGAGTGTAACACTTTATACCACTATATTAAAAGCTTTTCTTATTGCTGCTTGCTTTACATCAATAGTATTCCCACCACCTTTCTATTTGGTATTCAGGCTGAAAGCGCTCAATTCTGCTTGGCATTTTAGTTCTTTAAAAGTCACTGTATCCTCTGCACTGACTAGGGACTTTCTCCTAATTTTTCGGTTATTTTGAAATGATTGATGTTACGAAAGAAAGGATTTGGAGAGCTATTTATGGCAATCGATAGCTTTCATCTTTCTTTCCCACATCTGCTATTGTGGTTGAGTAAGTAATTTTGGTGAAATCCCTTCATATTCCAGGCTGCATGAGATGTGAACCTCCTATTTTGAAGGCGACATGATTCCCAAATATTTCTTCCCTTTGTCTGAAGCCATCAGAGTTTTTTTTTTCTTTCTATATAGAATCAAAGATATTTTAAATGTCTAGCATAACAAGGGTCTTCAGGAAAAATATTTGAGTTAATGAAATGAATAAAATAACCACATCTATCAGTCAGTCATATTTTCCCCTTGTCTGCACCATTTCTTCATTCTGTGAAATGTTTAAAAAAATCAGTGCTGCTAGTGGAATGATCAGTGTCATTTGGTCATTTATTACACATATATCTGAGACTTTATTTTGACCCGGCACTGTTATAGGCTTGGAAGATATGGCAATGAACAGAAATAATCTGTTTCCTCTTACACAGTTAGAAAGATGGAATAAGCAAACATACAGCTGTATGTAATGTGTCATCAGATTGCTATGTTATGAAGAACAAAGAAGAGTAAATAAAGATACCGTGATTTTGAACATTCAAGAGGCTATTTTTTTGTGACTTGTCTATTTTTCATCTCTGAATCTTATACCTGGGAAGAGATACACTTTCCAGAAGTGCCTGGGTGGAAATCAGGACTAGTACAGAACTGAGAATTTATGATTGGTAGTGAGCCAGGCCCTGTCTAGGCCCATCTTGTGTGCACGGACTGCTGTGCCTACCCTGGGCCCAAATCTTGACTCTCGTAGCTCCTGGAACCTACCCGTTCTGATGTCTTTGACAGGACCCCAGGGATGTTATTTGTCTGCATTTTACGATAAGCTAAGACTTTGTAGAGAACACCGAATTTACCCTGTGGATTGCCATGTAGATTGCAGAATGTCAACTTGCGATGAAGGAACATGGGAGAATCATAGATAGTACCCAGGCCAGCCAAGGACATCTACCCTGGAGTCTGCAGTGGGTCTGCAGTGGGTCTGCAGTGGCTATATGTGGGGCTGAGGACAGATATCTTTAGTCTGGTGAGTTCTGGAAGGAACTCTACTTCTTTCTGAATCCAGGCTGTGAGTGTCCCTCCTGAGTATATGCAGGGTTCATTGCCCTGAAGTGAGGTCACTTAGGTGGTAAATTTCAGGATGACTTTCATTGTTTGTAGATTCATTCTTTATTTCATTTTATTTTCAAGATACTCTTCTGTGGTGCAATGATTGTTCCAAATGCCAGAATAACAAATTTACTCTCATTTGGGAAACTCTAAAATGGTTAAATAGGGTTCAAAGCTTAGCCCAACTTTCATAGCCTCCAGGTCTGGTGCCTTCCCAGCTGTCTTTCTGCCTCTGGATCCTAGGAGAACCAAATGCTTATGATCCTGCCTCTTTAGTCTTTTCCTGAGGTTCCTTCTGAATGGAATGTTCTCCTTCCCTCTTCTTCACCTTCCAACTCCCATTCAGCCCTGCACTTGCCTTAGGAGACACTCCCTTCAGGCCTTTGGTGGGTACCTTACGCATTGGTGGGTTTTCTGCATGACGTGGCCAGTGTCTTATTCATTTTCTTTGGTAGTTTAGATTATTTTATGCTATTATGATTTAAATTTTATTGAAGGAACATTGAAGTATCATGACAACATATAGATTTAAAACATGTATCATAAATCAGTATCAATATATAGAATGCATTACATTTACTGCCACCAAGTCTTATTCATTTCTGCATCTGCATCACCTAGTACAGTCGCAGGCTAAGAGTAGACATTCAGGAGCTGTTTGCTTACTAACATGAACAGAAGATGAGGAGAAAGGCAAGCTTACCAATACCACTTTTCTGTTGAGACTGAGGAGGCGTGCCTGTGGGGGAAGATGAGGGTTATGACCCGGGTCATGCAGGGAGAGCTGAGGCCAGTCAGAGAGCACCTAAATCACCGGGTACAGACTGACTTCCCAGTGGTTTCAAAGCACCATGGCTTCAGAGTGCTCAGCCAGTCTCTCAGCACACCGGCTTTGTTTTCTATTCAAAATGGTTTCATTTTACAAAGAATGATTTTTAGTGTTATCCTACTTTTCAGATAGTCTATTTTTGTTGGTGGAGTTTACTCTTTTTGTCAAAGTTCTTAATCTTTTTCAAGTTAAATAAGATCTGACTTTTATCCTCAAAGGAACTTAGATTTCAAACTCCTGAGTTGAGCAGTATTCCGTTTTGAGTTTGGGTTTGACTCATCTTTTTGATTAAAGGCTTATCTTCTAAATAACATGTCTTAATAGTTACTCTTTCCCTTTCTAGACCTTCTAAATTTAGATAAAAGAGACCAATTATCACTTCCAGAATGTTCAGTTTCTACCCTGGCCCTAGAATTTGGTCTCTAAGAGATGTCGATTTCCTTCCTGTGGGCTCATTGAAATTGTACACTTTCCAAGTGGTGTCCTTGATGGGGTGGAGGGTTGTGGGCAGGGTTTGCTGGCTGTTCCCCAGGAACCACGGGGATGCTGCAGGCAGAGGGCTGGTGCCGGAGCAAGTCTGCTAGAATGTGGTGTCTCTGGACAACCAGGTAAGGGAGCCCAACCTCTGTGAATGTGCCAGAACCTTCAAGGGGAGGAGATTGTTTTCAATTCCTTTTCTTTGTGACTTCTGGAGTTGATCTTGAATCCACGAGGTGGGGATATGGAACATCGCTCCTAGGTCTCTTTAGTATGTGTTTAGAAAGCGCCAGCTCTGGGCCAGCACTGAGCTTCACTGTGGGGTGAGCAGGAAGACACGCCCCTGCCCCGGCTTCGCAGAGGGGGGTTTACTGCCAGTAATAGGAGAGGTGGGGTTGGGGGAGAGAATGTTACACTAATAATTTTTAGATTATAGTCAAAATTGTCTTTTGCTGGAAAAAGAAATTTTTTCCACACAATCTCAGAGCTTGGAAGGTCAGCCTGGGAACTGCTCACAGATTTGTAAGACCTCGAGGAGGAAGAAAAAAACAAACAACCAGAGAGCTTCCTTCCTAGGATGTCTGGCCGCCTCTCTCACTGAGCTGACCGTTCACTTGCTCACCACCCAGACCTTAATGCACAAAATATGAACCTATAATCTGGACCCCCAGGGTGCCAGGGGACAGAACCCACCTGGGAGGACATCTGTCAGTTGTAAATTATGGTCCCCAGCCCAAGTCTTGTTGAGTCTGAGATTGTTCAGATGTTGCAGATTTACTCTGCCTGATCTGTGGACGGGAGACTCACTCAGGTAAACAGATATAGAGGAGACTGTTTACCTGCTTGAAAGTGGAATCCTGAGAATGACTGAGAACCACGCGTTTACCTACAAAAGACGAGGGATGACAGGACTAAGTACAGGCTAGTTCTGCTCAGCGAAGATGCTCTCAGCTGGGATCCCAGCTCTAGAGGATTTCTGAGTCCCATCCACTGACTCTCAGTGTGTGTGTGTGTGTGTGTGCGTGTGTGTGTGTGTGTGTGTGCGCATAAGCCCTTTTTTCTGAGAAGAGGGTTTTTATCACATTGTTGACAGGGTGCAGGGGACCTGATTCCAATCCTTGGTTCCTCTCTTTACTCACTGGCTTGTGGGGTCATGTGCTCTGCTTCACCTACGCAGCCCCACCCTCAATGACTATTCTGAAGTCAAATGAGGAAATGTAGGTACAGCATAGGTGAGGTTTACACACTATACCCTGCAATGTGAATGTCTGGAGTGACAGGTGGGCCCCATGTCTTCTCCTTGCTCCCTCCACCTCTCCTGCTTTTCCTCGTCTGGCTAACTCTTCAAGACGTGGTTCTAAGAGCACTTTCAAAAAGCCTCCCTCAGCTGCCTAGTTTGCTCCTCTGGCTCCTCCTCTGCTCCCCTTTTCCCTGCTCTCACTGCTCTGAGCTGACCTTGAGTAACCCACACACTACTCTGTGGCCATTGTCTATTTACTGGCCTTAGCACTGACCTCACAGCCAGACTGCACACACCTTGAGGACAGGGACAGTGATTTGGCTGTTTTCTCTACCTGGCCTGTTGTAGCTTTAATGGCCTTTTGTTCAATCGATAAAATGTTAGTTCATTTATTTTTAAATTGTGCCTTAATGAGCTAACTGCTAATCATTTTTTATCTATTCATCAAAGGCAAACTTAGTTCCTTTTACTATGTGTAAATGAAAGTGATGAAATGGAATCCTTTAAGAGCTTCCCACTATTGTCTATGAGGTTGGCCTTCCAGCAAATTAGTCTGAATTAATGAGGGTTCGTCTCCCTCTGTTGAGGGACACAGGGACTAAGGCAGTAGCATGCTGAAGTCTCAGACCAGGCATGGTGCCCAGCCCCAGTGACTGTCCTCACCGCAGAGCTGCATGCACCCCTCCAGCCTATTATCTGTGGCACATGGTGCTTGTCAAGATGGATGGTCCTGGGGCCATGGGCCCTGCAACATGAGAAGCTCCTGGGCTGGTTCACCCAGGCAGCCTCCAGGTCTCTCTTCAGGTGCTGAAATCTTCCTAATCACCTCCACTCCTTTTTGCCACCTGTTGGCAGGTTATTCCCAGTGACCAGGGAGATCTGTGTTTATAGCACCTCTCTGCTTCTCCTGGCTTTTCCTCTGTGTTGCCTCCTGCTCTTGTTCTAGAAAGTGCCCATGTTTTCCATCCTGCCTGCTTTTGTTTCTATTACTGGAGGGGAAAAAGGAATTAGGTGCTTCCCACTGATTCCAACTCAGCTGGTACTAGATGTTGTGTAGACTGCTGTAATGTTACCAAGGAGGAAATTATTAAAAGGATGAGGCTAATTTTCTAATTCACACCTGGAAAGCAAATCTGATGGTGCTAGCACAGATTTTTAATGAAATAACATTGTTTAAGAAGTTTCCAGAGAAATTCATCACTAATTGATTTTTGAACTGTGGAAAAAGATAACACAGAGAGATGAGATATTAGCCTCTGTCTGGCCTGACTTCCCCTGCAAGCTTTCTATTTCCTTAGTCCTCGTTACCATGGAAAATCGATAGCGGCTTCCTGAATTGGCGTTGTAGACAGTAGGGCCCACAGAAGGACCCCCGTTTGGATGTGAAGTGTTTTCTTGCTGCTTCAGTTTTCCTTTGTTTGAGCCCTGCTGTGAGGTCTTGGTAAAAACCGTGGTTTCCAGAGTGGAGCGGGAAGATTCGTTTTGTGACTCAAGTAAGAGGCAGCAGATGGGAGAGACGGCCGTGGGCAGCAGATTGGGCATCAGTTGTGTAGAGTAGACGCAGTGCTCCCTTCATGGCCATGGGCTTCCCAGATCTCCTCCACCAATGCACGTTGTTATAGGGACACACATGTTTTCTCTGAGAGGGACCACAGGTCTGTTCTTATTCTTATAGTATGTATAAAAAAAGTAATTCTGAAATAAAATTTTTGTTTTAAAAACATTGAGCTGAAATAAGGCTGGCTGAGAGGGGCTTCCTCCATTCTGGCCTGTATATGTGCTAAGGTTGGCTCAGCTTGAGTTTCTCTCCAAAAACGGAATCCATAGCCCGCTGCTGGCTGTGGGGCTGCAGCAGGATCAAGTTTTGTCCTGCAGGAGCTCACAGTGAGCTGGAGTGAGCATTGGAGGCAGATGGCCCTCAGTTTGGGGGATACTTCCAGAGGAGAGGCTCTCGAGGCCGAGCCTGAAAGAAGCTGTGTGGATGACTCTCTTTCACCATAAATCCTTTCCCTTCATGGCCCTCACCTTGACCTTTGATATGAAAAAGTACTGTTTATCAAGTCACAAGTATCCTGTCTTACTGGCTAACCTACATTTAACTTTGTCCTGTCCCCGCTCTCCATCTTTGCTCTTACTCTGGGTCTGTTGGACTGGCTCTCAGGGTGGTGCTGAGGATTTTAATTTTTAGCGTTCGCCCTCAAATTGCTGTTTGCATGTTAAGATTTCCTAAAGAGGTGAATGCAGGGGGCAGGAGCATCAGGCTGCGGTAGGTGCATGGAGGCGGGGCTGTTGGTGTAGATGCTTTCTCAACTCTTTAGTCATGGTTTAGGGAACCACCAGTTCTGGCTACTGGAAGCTTAGTTTTTCGGGGTGGTTTGGATGTTGGGCACCTCTTAGGAATCTGGCTGGGGCGTGTGGGTGGGGTTGGGGAACACTGTCCGATTCACAGAGCCAGTGTGGAAGCCTTGTTCTGACAAGGAGATGCTCACTCAAGGTCCCTCTGCCACTGACTATGTTGGCAAGTCTTGTCCCTTTAGTCCCTACCTCTGTAAATTAATCACAAGGGTATAGCTATAAAGATATAAACTCAATTCATCCGGGTTCTCCAGAGAAATAGAACCTAGTATAGAAATGGCCTAATTAATTTATAAAGTTTGAGAAGTCCTACAATCTGCTGTCAGCGAGTTGAAGAGACAGAAAAGCCCAGGATATAATTCAGTCCAAGCCTGAAGGCCCACGAATTGAGAACTCTGTCTGAGGGCAGGAAACCACGGACATCCTAGCTCCAGAAGAGAGAGAATTTGTCCTGTGTTTTCCTTTTTGTTGTTTGCCCCTAGTGGATTGGTTGGATTTATGTCCATGTTGTTGAGGACAGATCTTTTTACTCAGTTTACTGAATCAATTGCTAATCTCTACTGGAAACCTCTCACAGACACAACCAGAAGTAATGCTCACCAATATCTGGGCATCCATTATGTTAGTCAAATTGACACATAAAACTAACCATCACGTTTTTCCTTCTCAAGGAAATTTATGGAAACTGTCTAGCATCCTTTAAGGAAGTAAGTTATATCAAGATTGTATCCACATCTTTTTACTTAGTTTGAGAAAGTAGTATCCGTGACCATGATGTTAATAATACTCTGAAATTGCATGCGATATTTTCTGTTTGCAGTGTTTTTACACCCATCATCATGTTGGGTCTCCAAGTCATCCCAATGAAGTGACATATATTGAGTACTTACTGCATATTGAGTTCTTACTGTATGTACTTTAAATGTTTTATCTTATTTAACTCTCAGCAATTCTGTGAGGCAAATATCGTAATCACCTAAACATTTCAGATGAGGAATCGAAGCTCAGAGAGGTCAGGTGCCTTGCCTGTGTCGTACAGCTGTCATACACCTTTGGGAGGAGACTCATTGTACAGCAGTGGTGTACCATGCTGAGTTCCAGTGATTCCGAAACAGCCAGCCTGCTCTGCGGCCATGCAGTGAGAAGGAAGGGGAAGGACTGCTGTGCTTTTAGCTCTGAATTTCCCCTAATTCCAGGTCACTGCCAAGTTCCCTTGCGATTTAGCCACAGGACACATGACCTGGCAGAACTGGATGAGCCCGGGGGACATGAGATGCTGTTTATTGGAGCCGGTAGCTAACTGAGGAGACAGTATGAAGAGGAAAATGAAACCATTTATGTAATCTCGTGGAGAACAGTACAAGGAATGGGACTTTTAGAGCAATTGAAGAGAGGCCTGAATAGTTGAGAGGATGACTTTACTAAAGCTGCAAGGAGTCATAAAGCAAAGGGAAGGAGAAAATCATCATTACTTTTTAACTGTCATACAAGGATAGCGAAAGAGATGTGACAGTGTTTAGAAGGTGGTGGTTAGCTCCTGTGAATCCCCTGAAGACAGAATACAGACGATTCTGGTTAAGTTAGAGCTTAGCAGCTGGTGGGAGTTTTGTTAGCCTGTAGGAGGGAGTTCTTGGATGCAAGGTGTTTCTAACAATGTAACAAGTCTTTTGTAGCTAATAGGATATCTGTGAAGCCAGCGGGCACCAGGTGCTCTGGGATACTTTTCCTGTTTGGAGGGGTGCTTGCCTTTGAGCCTGAAAGAGAGAATCCAGAAGTGGGCTTTCCTAGCTTCCTTTGAGCACAGTGCTGGCTTAAGTTCTTTCCAATATGATGCACTCATGTTGGGCTTCAGCAGGTTTCTGGAGAAATCCATTCTGGCCAGGGAGGAGGCAGAGACATGCAGTATCCAGAGTTTCTCGATGGAAACATGTAGTGTGTGGTCTTTGCTGGCACTGGTGGTTTCTCCGTGGGTGGGGGTGCTGCAGAGATGTCAGGGGGCCCACCTGGAGGGCAACATGAGGAGTCCACCGTTTCTGACTTCTGGGGCCTCCCGGAGATGTTGAAAGTTAACAGTGCCCCTTAATAAATTTCATTTCCACTTCAATCAGCCAGGGAGGGTTCTTTGCTCACAACTAAGCACCTTGACTGGTGTACCAGGTAACTGAAGGAACTTACAGACTCTGAGACTTTTAGGCAGAGGATAAGCACTTAGCTGTCTCTTCAGCATGATCAGAATTTGTGTCATCAGGGTTCTTGATTGTGAAAAGCAGTAATCAACTCCGGGTATTTTAAGCAGAAAAGGAATCTATTGGAGGCTTGGGGACTCAAGGAGAGGCTAGAGAAAAAGCTTGAAACGTGGGCAGGAATCCAGAACCCGGTTCTAACAGAGCAATTAGGCCAGGGCGCAGCCTTTGCTGCTCCGGAATCCCACCTGGCCTGCCACTAGACAACTAAAATTAGATACCTCTGCGGCCACCAGGAATAAACCTGACTGCTCCAGAGTCCTCACACCCTCACCCAGCTTCTGGCTAGGAGAGTACAACTGTCTGAACTTCCAGGGAGTAGAGATAGGCGGGATCTCCTACCTTGGGCTTCTGCTGTGGGAGAGTGGGCATTGTACTCCAGCAGCATTATCCTAAAGAGAAGGGTGGGGGTTGGATACCACAGTAATTAATGTCTATGTCTGAGCACATGTCCTTAGATCCTTGCACTGTGAGATGTTGGGCAGCAAGAGCTAAGTGGAGGACACACCATGCTGTAAAAATCAATGAAAGGAGAAAATTCCATTTGTCATCTTAATTTCATTGTTAATTGACATATTTTATCCTATACTTTTTCATAAGTCTAAATAAAGCAGTTCCATTGTCCCAATGGGACAATAGGACCATGTGTTCTAAGATTCATCTATCCAACCCGAAAGTATTTGCTAAGCACCTCCTCTGTGCATGTCCCAGACAGGTGCTCCTGATATAGAAATGAGTAAGTCAATTTCCACTTTAAGGAGCTCAGTCAGTGGGGCACTTCTCTAAGTTGAAAATTCCAATACAATGTGTGCTCTTTTTTTTTTTTTGCTACTCTGTCACAAATTACCATAAATGTAGTGGCTTAACTGGAGGCCCAAGTCGACCATGGCATATCTGCTCAGGGTGTGTCAGTTAAGGTGCTGAAATTAAAGTGCAGGCTGGATTGAGTTTTTGTCTGGATACTGGTGGAAAAAAGTTTCTTCCATCCTCATCCTTGTTGTTGGCAGAATTTAATTCCTTGAGGATGTAGGAATAGATTCCCCACTCTCATGTTGACTATCAGTTGGAGACTGTTCTGAGCTCCTAGAGATTACTTTTAGATCCTTGTCCCAGAGCCCCCTCCATTGCAACTAAGAGGGAGTTGAGTTGAATCTCTCTTGTGGTTTGAATCTCTGAGTTCCTCTTTTCCAACCAGCTGGAGAAAACACTACTTTTAAAGGGCTCCGTATTCGATCAGAACTACCTGGTTAATCTACTAATTTAGAGGTCAATCATACTGTATATATAAAATAGCATCATGAGCATAAAAGCCACTATATTTACTACCCTGGAGATTATGTAGGTTGTTCACATGGGGCGAGTTGGAAGAGAACTTGGGCACATCTCAGGATCCTGCCTTCCACTCAAAGCGACATATGTGAAGTGCGGAGGTCCTTACAGGAATGGCCAATGCAAGGAAGGGATGTTGATCCTACTTTTGAAGGTGGGGGAAGTCAGGGAAGTCTTTGGGAGGATGTCATCAGCACTGAATAAACGTTTGAGAAAGACTTAGCCCTGCAAAGTGAGGGTGGGCCAGAGGAACCATTCCATCTAAAAGGATGACTTTCATGGGGCCAGAGGTAGGCCATAACACAGTTTACTTGTAAATGTGGGATTGTTGAGAGTAAGTATTTTCCAAGAAGGGAGTGATCACACAAAGATCTGGAGAGTCCCAGAGGTTAGGTCAAAGAGGTCTTAATATCCCCAACTGCGGGGAATCAGATTTTGGAACCCCAACTTACAATTTCTGATCTGGTATGGGGCCCCAGCATTTGCATATCTCACAAGTTCTCAGGTGTTGGCAGTGCTGCTGGCCTGGGACCACACTCTTAGCTATGCTGCTCTGAAGAATGAATAGAAGGAGAGTGAAACTGTGGGCTCAGTGGAGGCCATGGAACTAGACTAGAAAGGGCTAAAGAGACTGGCCAGTTTCAGAGCCAGGGGTGTAAGAGTGGAGCTATGTGGAGTGGATGGGGTTTGGGGAAATATTTAGGAGGCGGTGCTGGGTGTGGGTATGAGGGGCAGGACAAATTATAGAGCTAGACAGGATCTTGGCCACGATGCAGTTCAGTACTCTCATTCCTCCACTGGGCAATAGGATGTCCAGAGGGAGCAAAGGACACCTTCAAGGTCACGCAAAGAGGTAGTGTTAGCTTTGGTACATGGGTCCCAGATTCCCCGGCTTCCACAACACAGAATTTGTAAGTTATTGGAAATAAAAATAAAACCAAGGCAGCTGCCAGCATTCCCAGACATTTCTTGTCAGTCTCATTCCTACAGCTCCCAGCATTCCCCGTCAGCTCCCAGTCAGGCAGGCTTCCTGTAAAGGTCACGGCATTCTGTGTGCAGGAGGACCAGAGTCCTTGCCCTGGACATGGACCTGTAAGAGGCCCTTAAAGGAAGGTCAAACTTATCAAAAGTGTTTGAAGTCCCTTTACTGATTTCCTTTCAGCCCTGGGCTCTCGGTGGCAAGAGAATTTTCATGGCTGAGAGAACCTACTAGTGACAAATTTGCTGAAGCGCGGAGACAAGATTGGGAAATTACAACACGCTCTTGGATCTCCAAAGGGACAGGTACTGAACTTGGACATTCCGTTTCACACACACAAATGCTGGTGTGCACACGCATGCGATGGAGATCAATCCTAACCCCCAAAGGCCCCTTTGTTTCACTGAAGCGCTTATTAAATGAATCTGTGTTTCCACTGGCAGCTCAGAGTCATCTCAAAAGGGAACACAATGCTCTGTCAGTCAGTATTTGTTATTGTCAGAGCCTTCCGCACAGACTGCCTCCACGTTTATTGTCTTTTTGGGGCCCATTTTATCCGTTTTCTGTAGGCAAAGTCATTAATCTTCCTCCTGGCTCGGTTTTGTATCCTTGACAGCCTGAGTCCTGGCTTCCTGGACTGCTGGGTGGGAGCATCCCTGAGCCTCTTAGTCTCACAGTGAGTGAGCTTTGATTAGAAAGAGTTGGGGGTGAGTGGAGCCATAAAGGGGACGGAAAGAAGGGGTGCAAGTGTGTGTTGTCCCCAAAGGAGATCTGTAGTAAAGGTCACTCTGCTTTTGAATCATCTATAGTGCACCCTGACACCAATATACACTTAGTCTTATGCAGAGTCACTTGATACGGAGGCTAATGAAATGGAAAGATGTTAGCAGAGCTAAGCGGGTCTGACTCTCAAGATGCACCATGATTCAACCTTCTGTTTCCATGGAAACCAGAGAGGCTTGACTTTTTTCTTTCTCTCCTTCACTTTGGAAGGCCTCTCCTTGGTAACCTTGACCCTTTCACATTGGCAGCTAGAGATAAGGAATTCCATTTTCCCTTATCTGGTCATGGTTGGCTTGTAGACACTGATGGGTCTGTGCTGGGGGAGGGGCGCTGGCCAGGGGCTCTGGAGGCCTTAATTCAAATGCATGAAGTGGAGGGTGGGAGGCGATAGAAAAAGAACACAGTTAATTAAGGTTGATATTGAAGAGAAGGTTGTTTTCTGAATAATAAATTCTATGGGCTTCAAAAACAAGTGCAATTAAAGGAGAACAAAAAGGAGAGAGCGTGGAAGGGCAGAGGAGGACCAGTTTGTGCTTGGTGGGGCAGAGATTGTCAGGATGCTAGGATCTTGATCCTCAGAACAAATCCTGAGCTTGATGACAGCTGTGGCAGCATTGCTGCTGATACAAATGCCCTTCGCCTTAAGCGTTGGGGTTATTTGTGGCTTCAGTTAATGGAGAAGGACTTTGAAGCTGGTCCAGATGGGAGAGTTGGCTTTAGGTTTTTTTCTCAGGCAAAGAGATTTTTCTTCAATTTAGGCTCAGAAATGTTGCTCCGGGGCCAATGGCTGGGAGTCCTGAGTCATGTTGTACATTACTTTTCCATTCAAGAGTTCACTATCCTTTCTGTTCTCTATGTCTTCTGGAATAAATTATTAATTGAGAAAACTTATTTGTCTCTGGTCAGTCAGAGCTTGGTGTTCTTTTGGACTGATCATTATTCTTGGACCAGATAGAAGGAATGGGTAACCAAGGACAAGGGATACTAACATAGTCCCTTGACCCACACTCAGTAGCAGCTGTGGGTAGAAAGAAGTTCTTAGAAAAAGAGATACAGAGTCAGCACCCCACCACTCCACTCCCAACATCTGCACTAGAAGAGCCTTAACTGAGCCTTCGATTAACCACCTCAGAGAAAGAAAGCATATTAAAAATATTATTATAACAATAAAAATCTTAACATGTTTTCTTTCTATATAAGAGCCTTGTTCTTATACAGCTGGGGATCATTTCCACAGGTGTTTGCAGAAACTGAAAGATCTCAGATTTGGCTGGGCTACTAAAGAGAAGGCTCTGTGTGGTTGGAGAAAGCAGATTCTCAGGATTATCTTAATCCATTCATTTTACATTCTCATTGGTGATGTCATTTAGGGCTGGGGTAAACTGCTGGGAAAAGGGCAGGAGGGAGTCACACTCCTCATTCAGTTAGCTGAATGATGGTTTAGGGGAACATTGAAAGCAGAAGGGCTTTTGCCTATTTTTGCGTAGATTGTAGCCTGAATTTCCTGTGTGTGAAACATCAGCAAAGGACTGGTCAAATAAATCATGCTATAGCTGTAATGAAGTGCAATGTACTGGCATGTCCTGGTGGAAGAGTGGTTGGGCACAGTTCACATACATTCTAAGGTCTGCTTCTGGGGTTTGGGGTGGTGGGCAACCAAGATGAACAACTGAATGAAATAAAGTGTTTCTTCCTCCTCTCTTTGTGTGCCTTCCTGCCTGCACCTTAAAAAGGAAAAGAAAGAAAATGAAGGAACGAAATACAATGCAGTCATAGAAAAGCATGAATAAACTCTGGGATTATATGGAAACCTTTTCAGGATCTACTATTAAGTGAAAAAACAAAACAAAGCAAAAGTAGAGCAGTGTAAGTCTTTTATTAGAAAAAAGGAAAAGAAACCAAGAACTTATCTTTATATATGTTTGCATTTACATAAAGAAGCATGGAAAGTATATAATAAATAAATTTTTAAAATTACCTTGCAGGATGGGGTGATTATTTGACAAACAGGTTAAAAGATGGAAGGGGGACTATGTACATTAATTTTTCAATTTGATTTTTGAACCATGCACATTTATCATTTTAAAATTAAATGAATTATTAAAAATGAAAGGTTAAATTACAAAATGGAAAATGGAAATATAAAAAGGAACAGAGTCAGCGAAATCTCTTTAAAATATTTTTGCCTATATTCTTGCTTTGGGAATTCTTTCTTTCCTTTCTTGCTCCCTCCTGTCTTTCTTTTCCACTAACTTACCTAATTAGAGAAGGACCTTGAAAGGACTTGGGTGGGGAGAAAAAGTATATATAACACAAAAGAGATTTCAAGAAGTTTTCCTGATTTGCTTCTAGTATGACTGTATGAGGGTCAACAGAATGTTTCTCCCCAAAAGCAAACATAAAGTTGGATAAATCTACCAAAACAACCATTTTAACCTGAAAATTGACCAAGCTATTTATTTATGAAAACAATTGAGTTTTGGTTAGAGATAGTAAAAGCGGTATTTTTGCCTGGGTCTCCTCCCATCTCTCCTGTAGGAGTAGGTAATAGAGATAAAGTTAGAGAAGACCAGAAAAATGAAATGCTTTGCTGCCTCTTCCATTAGAGGCTTACTTGATCTAGAGCGATGTCAATTAAAATGGTGATCTTGGCAGCAATCAAAGAGGAAAGGCTAGTGTCTTTGCTAGTCCAATATAATGAATCCATTTGGGGCATTCAGTGAATTAACAGATTGGTTAGAAATCGAATAGGAGGTTCTGGGAGTGACACAGTCATATTGGCTTGATATGTTCTCCATATATCCCAGGGTAACTGAAAGCTATGCATACGAATAGCAGAAGTTGGAGTGAGCCTAACCCACTAAACATCCCGGGAGCTCATTCACAGGAGGGAGACATTGCAAGGGGGCCAGGCAGAAAATAAACTCCAGGAGACTTGAAAATAGTCTGAATTTTGAGTGAGTGACTTAGGAAACACACTCATCACCGGAGGCAATGGAAGCCTTTCTGATTCAAGATGTTCGAACCTGCCTAGCTAATCTCTGGCAGAACATTACGGGGAACTCTAGGAAGTTAGGCTTAAAACAAAACAAAACAAAATTGAGAAGGAACATCAGCAGTGAGGAAAGTCTCTGCACACATTGTCTAGGCAAGTGATTCAGCAAAGCAAGCAAATCAACAATAGCAGCGATAATCCCTAGAAGGGGAAAATCAGGATGTATGACTCTAAAACATATAATCTAAAATGTTCGGGATTCAATAAAATTATGAGACATTCAAATAAAAAAAGTTTACATAACTGAAAAGCAGTCAACAGAAACTGTTTGAATTCCCCCAGATGCTCAATTTAATAAACAAAGATTTCAAATGAGCTATTATAGGTATTTTAAAATAACTAAAAGAAATCACTTTTAATGAATTAAACAGAAGTAGAATAACAAGGGATTCAGTGAATAGTGATTCTCAATGAAAAGATAGCAAATTTTTTAAAAAAGGAAATTCTGAAGTTGAAAAGTGTGATGGCTTAAGTGGAAACATTCTCTAGAAGGGTTGAGGAGCAGATTTTAGGTGATAGAAGAATCAGAAAATTTGAAGACAAGTCAACAGAATTACCCACACCGAATAACAGGGAGAAAATGGTTAGAAGAAAAAGACACCAAACTTCACAGACTTCCTCAGCATCAAGCATACTAACATACATGGAATGGTTGTCTCAGAAAGAAAGGAAAAAGAGACAAAAACTTCAGAAATGTGATGAAAAACATTAATCTCCAGATTTAAGAAACTCAGCAAATCTCAAGCAAGCTAAACACACACACACACACACACACACACACACACACACACACAAAATCATAAATAGACACATCATGGGGATACTGTTGAAAGACAAAGACAAAGAGAAAATTTTGAAAGCAGAAAGAGAAAAGCAACTCCTCTTCTCATGAATTGAGAGAAACAATATGATGGTTTGCTTACTTTTCATCAGAAACAATGGAGTCTGCAGGCAGTGGAATGACATTTTCAAAGCGTTAACAGAAAAATTGAATCCAGCAAAACTGCTAAAAAATGAAGTGAAATAAAAACATCTTCAGATAAACAAACACCGAAAGAATTTGTGCTAGCATGCCAGCCTTACAAGAAATGTAGGAAAACATACGGGCTGAAAAAAAGTGACTGCAGACAGTAACTTGAATTCACAGAAAGAAATGAAGAACTCTGGGAAGGGTAAATATTTGAAAATGAAACAAAGCATATCTAAATAACTCATGGGCCAAAACAGAAATCAGAAAAGGAGATTAAAAAGTATTTTGAACTGAATGAAAATAGAAACATGTATAAAAGTTTATGAGATGAGAATAAAATCACACTTAGAGAAAATCTGATAGCTTTAAATTTCTATATAAGAAAAGAAGAAAGCTCTCAAATTAATAACATAATCATCATTAAGAAATATGAAAAGGTAGAGCAAATTAAACCTAAAGCAGAGTGAGTAAATAATCGTCAAGTGGCAATCAATGGAACAGAAAGTATAAAATCAATAAAACTGAAAGTTGATTCTTTGAAGAGATTTTAAACAGTTGAGTAGGCGAACCCTGGTGGAGTGGTTGGGCTCAGTCCACATACATTCCAAGGTCCCAGGTTCTCATCCTGAGGCAGACGGGAACAACCAAGATGAACAATTTAGTAAAATAAATAAAAAGGCTTCTTCCTCCTCTTGCTTCCTGCCTGCATGCTTCTGCTCACCTTCATTCCTTCCTGTACCTTTCCTTAAAAAAAATTGTGAAAAATTTATACTGATATTTGATTGCTACTGTGATAACGTGCTACAAATGTAATGGGTTAAAAACTCAGTTTTGCTCTTCTACAGTTCTGAAGGTCTGACCTTGTTCTCATTGAACCAATATCAACTTGTTGGCAGGGTGCACTGCTTTATGTGAGCTTGAGTGAGAAGCCATTTCCTTGCCTTTTCCAACTCAGGGGGCTTCCTGCTTTCCTTGCTCATGGAACACATCAGAATAGATTTTCATACTACCATCACTCTGGTTCTGTCTTCTATTTCTCTCTTCCACTTTTAAGGACTCTTGTGATTACATTGGGTTTCCTCGGATAATCAGGATAATGTTTCGATCTTAAAATTAACGTTTTTAATTCTATTTACAACATTGATTCCTTTTTCCATGTCACATAATATTTCATGGGTTCCAGGAATTACGATGTGAACATACTTGGGAGACTATTATTCTGCCTACTACAAACTCTTAGCTTGACTGATCAAAAAAATAAGAGAAAAAACATAAATTGCCAGCATTATGAATAAAAGAGGTGAAATAACTATGCAGAAATGAAAAGGATTATGGAAATATTATAAATGACTTAATGTCAGCAAATTAGACAATTTAGGCAAAATTAAAAAATTGCTAGAGGACACAAATTATGAACACTGACTAAAAAAAGAAATTGAAAATCTAAGTAGACTGATAACAAGTAAAGAAATAGAATTAGTAACTAAAAATCTTCCCACCAAGTACAAATTGGTGCAACCTTTATGGAAAGCAGCAGGCAAATTTCGCAAAAAGTTGAGAATGAAGATCTCATCATCTCATTTCTGGTATTTGCTCAAAATACACACACAAAACACTAATTTGCAGAGAAAGATGTATCCCCCATGTTTATTGCAGCATTATTTACAATAGTCAAGAATTAGAAATTACCCAAGTGCCCAAGTGTGCATACATGTATGCAAAATGGAATACTATAGAACCCACCCAAAAAGATGAAATCCTGTCATTTGCAACAACATGGATGAAATTAGAGGGGGATTCTGATAAGTGAAATAAGTCAGATGGAGAAAGACAAATACTAGATGATCTCACTCATCTATGGAATATAAAGAAACAAAACAAAGAAACAGACAAAACAGAAACCAACCCTTGGACACTGACAAAGAACTGAGGCTACCAGTAAACGGGGTGAGAATCAGGAGCAAGTGGCGGTGGGGTTCAATGGACAGTGGTGAAGATATTTTTGCCTTTTGGTAGTGGGTGTAGTATGTTGTCATATATTGGAGCAATATGAGAATTGTAGATATAGGCTCATTATTTTGTAAATCAAAGTTGCCTCAAAAAATATTAAGTTAAAAAAATCCACCAAGAAAAGTTTAAATTCAAGTAACTTGATTGGTTAATTCTATATAATATAGAAAAATACAAAAAGAATTCATAATCCCTTTCAAAAAATACAGAAGGTGGGAACAGTTTTGAACTCAGTATATGAGGCCAATATTATCCTAAAACCAAAATCAAAGACATACAAACAAAAGACATATCCTTCATGAACATAAATGAAAAACTTCAACAAAATATCAGCAAATTAAATTTAGTAGTATATGAAAGCATTATACATCATGATCAAATGGCATTATCTAATGTATGCAGCATTTTTATATCTAAAAATCAATTAATGTGATACATTGCACAGTGTAGTGTACAATCTGTGATGTAATATAATAGATATTAATAGAATACAAGACGAAAACTAGGTGATCATCTAAACAGATTCAAAAAAAGCACTTCATAAAATTCAATAACCTTTTATGATCAAAATACTCAACAAAATAAGGGAATTTTCTCAACTTTATAACTGATACTTACAAAAAACTTTTAGCTAACTCCATATTTAATGCTGAAAAAGTGAATGCTTTCTTCCCAAGGCTGGGAGCAAAGCAACTGTGTCCACCAGTGCATTGTCTATTCAACATTATACTGGAAATTCTAATCAGAGCGATAAGGTAAAAATCAATGAAAAAATGAATAAGCAAGTGAATGATGGCATGAAGATTGGAAAGGTAGAAATGCAACTGTATTTATAGATGACATGATGATGTGTATCGGGAATACCATAAAGGAATCCATAAAGAAGCTATTAGAACTAATGAACAAGGTTGCAGGAATAGGAACAATATATAAAAATTAATTGTATTTCTTATATTTTAGTAATGAATAAGCCCCAAAATGAAAATTTTCTTAATATGAACAAAGTATAAAATTCTACCAAAAAGTATAAAATTCTTAGGAATAAATATAGCAGATGAATTCAGCATTTGTTCAATAAAAACTACAAAGCCTTACTTAAAGAAATGAAAGTTTATCTAAATTTATGAAGAGAAATTCAGGACTTGTAAGGATCAATATTTTTAACATCTCAATTCTCCTCTAACTTACCTATAGGTTTAACATAATCCCAATTAATAACTTAATAGAATTTTGGAGAAGTTGATAAACTAATATTAAAATTTATTTGGAAATATAAAGACCTAGATTGGCAAATGAAATTTTGAAAAAGAAAAATAATTAGAGAACTTATACTACATGATTTCTAAACTTGGTATATTGTTAAGGTTAATCAAGATAGTGTGCTATCAGTATAAAGACAGGGATATAGATCAATAGAAAAGAATTTAGATTCATTTTATTTATAGTCAACCGATTTTTTAAAAAAGGGCCAAGATAATTTAATAGAATAGTCTTTTTACCAAATGGTGCTAGGTCAACTAACGATCCATCTGGAATAATGAGACTGAACTTACTTGCCTTATACTGTACATAAGATTAACTGAAATGATCAAAGACTATAATGTAAGAAATAAACTAGAAAACATCCAAAAGAAAAAATAGGAGAACTTTTTTTTTTTTTTTTGATGTTAGTCAATGAGTTCTTGGAAACAACATCAAAAAAGAACAAAAGTTATAAATTAAAATGAAAACTTTTTATCCTTTAAAATATACTATGAAGAAAATTCAAGGACAAACTATAGACTTGGGAGAAATAATTTACAAATTTTTTTTATAAAAGATTTTTAGCTGGAAAGAAACTTTAAAACTTATTAAGAAGACTCACTAACTTAAAAAATAGACACAAGATGAGTAGATATATTACTAAATAATACATACGAGTGACTATTAATATAAGACAAAATAATCAGCATTTTAGTATAAGGAGGTACAAATTAGAAATACAATGTGATACCTCTATACAAATACTAGAATGGTTAAAATTAAGAAAGCAGAAGATATGAAGTGTTGATCAGGATGTGAAGAAACTTGATCCTTATACATTGATGATTGGAATATATAGCATTTTGGAAAAGCACTTTGGCATTCAAAAAGCTTAAACAAAGCCCTATGACCCAACATTTCCTTTTGTAGGAGTCTGCTCAAGAGAAGTAAAGACATGTGTCCACACAAAGATGAATTACGATAATGATATTACTCATAAGAATCCCAGACTGGAAACAATCCAACTGTCTATCAGCTGGATAGTGGGAATGGGTAAACCAAATATGAAATGGAATTCTATTGATCAGTAAAGAGTGATGTACAATACAGATGCTATTACGTATGCTACAACATATTTATCCAAAACTTAAGTGAAAGAAGCCAATGAATTCATATTACATGATTTCATTTATATGAAAAGTCTAGTTAAGACAAATTTATATAGGCAAAAGGCTAATCAGTGTTTGCAGCTGGAAGTAGAATTGGAGATTCATTGCAAATGAACTTTAAGGGCTTTCTTTTGGAGGATGAAAATATTCTAAAACTGCGTTGTGGTGAGGGGTCATAACTCTACAAAGTGCCCAAATATTATTGAATTTATACTTACAATGGGTGAACTATATGGTATGAAAATTGTTCCTCAATAAAACTGCCTTTTTAAAAGCAGAATCCTTGTCAAAGAAAAAAAATGGTAGGAGAAATGAGACAGTGATAACAAAATATGTTGTGAGAGCCTCTATCCCACTTAGACCAAATATGTCAGTTTCTATTAGTCACAGCATGATCAAAGATCTATAAAACCAAAAGCATTCAAAAGGACAACTATTCTTGCTATTGAATAGTGAAATAAATTTCTTTTGTTGAATTAATTTTTATTTGTTCGTAAATATTCATCGTGCATCTGTTCTGTGCCAGCACTATGCTCGTTTCTGGTTATTTAGGAGTGAACAAAACAGTCAAGATCCCCACCCTCCTTGAGTTTGGGGCTAGCGATTCTTCCTGAGTATGGTTCCTAGGTCTTTTGAAAACATAATTAAGATATTATTGAACGTTTAATTATATATATATTCTACTTCATATTATATCACATGTGTACAATAGGTCACCGAAAGTTCTTCACTAACTTTATCTTTATTTACTGCCAACTTTATTGCCACATGAATCTATGTTGAATATTTAAATTATTTCTTGTTTATTGCTATTATATAGAATGTGCCAAAGAATTTCTCTGCAAATAAATCTTTGTTTCCCTATTTTTTTCCAACTAGAATCAAAGTTGTAAATACAAGGCTTAAATACAACTCTTGATATGTAGGGTCTTGATACCTCTTGCCAAAATGTTTTCTGGAAAGGTGTCATCAGTTTGCTGCCCCACTAGCAGAGTAGAGGACTTCTAAGACAGTAGGCTAGTTGGGAGATGAAAAGGGGCAACAAAAGGAGGCATGTCCCCTTTTGAAGAGGCCTTGGAGAGTGGGTCCTGGGCTTCGGCATTTAGAGGTCTCCTGTCCTCTCTCCTGAAAGTGTCTAGACCAACAATACCTGGGCCTCAAAATGAAATTTGGAGAGGAGGAAGGCAACTGGTCCCAGGTATGGAAGGAAAGTATTACAGAATGAATTGCTGACATTAAATGTAATCATGATGAAAAGAAATGACAGAGCAACCAGGCAAACATACCACAGGAAAATCAGATAATCAAAAAGTCAGGTGTGGATGTGGAAAAGTCAGGTGAGAATCCAGTCTGGAAGAAACATAACTCAGGTAATAGAAATGGATTCTCAATGAATGTAATCCTTTAGAGAATAAATTAGTAGGAAAATAAATGTGATAAAATAAGAGCTGAAAGATGAGATGATAAAAACAACAGAATGAGTTATAAAAGGAGATTGCAGAATTAAGGAAATGAATTAAAATAAAGTAACATAAGACAGTAAGGAACAGAATAGACAAAACTGAAAGATGGATTCATGGTATGAAGGGAAAGTTAGAGAAAATGACACTGGATACAGAGGGAAAAGAAAAAAGATATTAGTTAGAAAGAAGAGAAAGCAAGACAACGATGACTGATAAAAAGCCTGGTATACTCTTTGAGTAGAGCATACAACAAAATGGAAGTATTCAAAGAAGCTCCAAGCCTACAAATCAGCATGTGGAAGGGTATATTTTATGCCAAGGAAAACATTAAGAATGACCAGCATCAAGGATTTGTTTAAGTTACTGAACTTAAAAGAATAAAGGAGAAATTCCTCTAGTATTTAGGTATAACATATCCCTGCAAGTGGGAAAGATTAAACTGTCTTCAGATACACTTTGATAACTTTATTTTCAAAGATAATGGAGCAATGTTTATAAGGTTATGAGGTTTGGAAAATGAGACCTAGAACAGGTGTTGGTGAGGGTGTGGAGAAAAGGGAACACTGGCACGCTGTTGGTGGGAATGTAAATTGGTGAAACCTCATTCAAAAACTTTATGAGGTTCCTCAAAAAGTTAAAAAGAGAGCTACCATATTTTCTAGCAATTTTACTTCTAGGTATATATCCAAAGAATGTAAAAACCCTAATCTGAAAAGATGCATGTTGTACCTATGTTTATAGCAGCACAACTTACAATAGCCAAGACAGGGAATCAACGTAAATGCTCATCAACAGATGAGATGACTGGATAAAGAAGATTCAAGAGAATCACTGCTCAGTTATTAAAAAGGTGAAAATTGCCTTTTGTAGCAACTTAGATTAAACGAGGTGATTATGATAAGTGAAATAAATCGGAAAGAAAAAGAAAATACCTGATGGTTTTACTCACTGTGGAATACAAAGAAACAAAATGAACGAACTAACAAAGCACAGCAAAATTCTCTTGACTCTGAAGTCAAGACTGTGATTACCAGAAGAGGAAAGGGAGAGAGAATCTGGGGTTATGTTAGTTCTGAATTAACACTAGAACCGTGATGGTGGGTGATGTAAATACCTTTCATGGGTGAAGAAACATATGACGACTCATGAAGCTTTCAATTTTCCTCCAGTTTCTTCTTCTTTTGTTAAATTCAAGAAAAATAAATAAATGTATAAGTAGCATTCATGGAATTACTTCATTTTTTGAAATCTCCCTCTTCCTTTCTATTCCCCACCCCTCTCCTGTTCTCTCTCTCTTGACTAACATCTGTATACGTATCAGAGTGACTGCAAGGATGATCACAAAATATTAACTCATTTCAGATTATTTCTCATTGGTGAGATTGCCAGTGATTTGTTTTCTTTATACTTTTCTCTGTTTTGCATTTGAAAATGAGCATGAATCATTATATAACATTTATCATTATTCCAAAATGTTATGTATGCTTTTTGCAAAAAAAAAAAAAAGAATCAGAGAAAAGAAAAAAGGAGAAACCTGTCCTCCAGATATGTTTATTAGGCTATTCTGTTGTCGCCTCCAGTGAGCAGTGCTTTTGGGTGTTCAAGCTTTTGTGTATTTCCTTCCACTTGACTCTGAGCTTGGTCCTGTGTGGTAGTTAACTTTATGTGTGAACTTAGCCAGGCCACGGTGACCAGTTGTTTGATGAAACACAGTCTAAGTGTTGCTATGAAGATATATTTGTAGATAATAGTTAACACTTAAATCAGTTGACATCGACTAAAGTAGATCACCCTTCATATCATGGGTAGACCTTCTCCTAGCTCTTGAAGACCTGAAGAGCCAAAGACTTAAATTTTCCAAAGTTTCCAGCCTATTCCCCTGTGCAGTTCAGATTCAAGACTGTAACATCAACTATTACCTTTACTTCTGATGTGTTGACCTGTCTTACACATTTCCGACCTGTTGGTACATGCATGTGTGTGTGTATATACATAGACATATGCACACATAAGCATATATTATATATACACACATATGTGTATATATAAAACATATGCATATATAATATATATACACACACATACTTAAATACATCCTATTGGTTCACCTCTTCTGGATAACCCTAACACACCATGTGTATCTGTAATGGACATTAGCAAATGTAACACAAGAAGAGACTCAAAAGTGATTTCATATTTAACGTTATTCTCTTGGAATGCTCCATCTAGGAACCCTGTACTACTGTATGATGAGATCTGGCTGTCCAGATGGTGAGGAGAGGAGAAGACAGAGAGAGAGAGAGAGAGAGAGAGAGAGAGAGAGAGAGAGAGAGAGAGAGAGAGAGAGAGAGAGAGAGAGAGAGAGAGAGAGAGAGAGAGAGAGAGAGAGAGAGAGAGAGAGAGAGAGAGAGAGAGAGAGAGAGAGAGAGAGAGAGAGAGAGAGAGAGAGAGAGAGAGAGAGAGAGAGAGAGAGAGAGAGAGAGA
>RJWH01000678.1:0-125267 GCA_004363575.1 Solenodon paradoxus
AATTTCACTTCTTCCTTCTGCCTGAAGTATATGTACTTGAGCTACTTGAGCTTACCTCTGTATTATTAGCACTCCTTCTTAATTTCACTTCTTCCTTCTGCCTGAAGTATATGTACTTGAGCTACTTGAGCTTACCTCTGTATTATTAGCACTCCTTCTTAATTTCACTTCTTCCTTCTGCCTGAAGTATATGTACTTGGGTTGCAAAAACTCAAATTTTGCTTGTCTGAAATGGTTTTAGTTTATTCTCTTTCTAGAAAGTTTTTCTTGGTATCAATTTCTAGTTTGACAGCTATTTTCCCTCAGCACGTAAAGGATGGCATTCTACTGTTTTATGGCTTCCGCTGTTGATTTTAAATTACCTTTCGGTGTAATTGCTGGTCATGCACTGCTTCTCTCTGACTTCTTTCAGTATTTCTCTTTTTGTGTGTGTGTTCTGATTTTGCAATATGTCTAGGGGTGGATTTCTTATTTATTATGCTTGAATTCAGTGGGCTCTCTTGATATCAGTTTGTACTTCCCATTTGTTCCATCAAATTCTATTTTATAGCTATTAGCTCTTCAAATATTCCCTATTATCCATTTTATTATCTTATTTTGGAATGTCAATGAAATTCATGTTAAACGATTTTCTTTATTCTTCAAGTTCTTTATCTCTTAGTTCTCTTTTTTTCTCTGCAAAACATTATAGACAATTTCTTTGGCTCTATCTTCTAGTTCACAAATTTTCTCTGATTTGCTATTTAATATCTGCATCGGGTTTTTAATTTGATTTTATCTTTTCCTCACTAGAAGTTTTATTTTTCAAAGTTACATAATGGTTCGTTTAACTTTGTTCCTCTAATCATTTCTCCCAAGTTTCTAATTTATTTCTTTAAGCATACTAAAAAGACCTTTACATATCTGGTATAAGACAGTCCCAACCCCTAACACCTTTGTGTGTGTTTTTGGCTGCATAACTTTTTCTATAGGTTCTTTTACAAAGTCCCTTGTTTCCTTGTATGTTTTTTATGGAATTTTAACCGTGCACTGCTCACTTTCCCTGAAATTTTCTATGAGCATTATTTGAAGCCTTTGAGAATTTGAAATTACTTTTAATGGTTATGTGGGACCACTTTACATGTTTCACTTATGGGCTTTCAGTCCACATATGTAGCATTAATTTATATTAAAAAAAAAATGAAATGAGTACTCTATAATTCTAACCATATGATATTTTGGAAAAGGCAATATGAAGGTAGTGAAAAGATCAGTGGTTGCCAGGGAACAGAGTTGGGGGAAAGGATAAATGCAGGGCATAGACAATTTGGGGGCAGGGAAAATACTTTATATGGCACCATATGATGGATACATTGTATTCATTATCCATTTGTCTAAACCCACAGAATGTACAACATCAATAGTGAACCATAGCTTGAACTATGGACTTTGGAAGATGATTATGTACCATTGTAGATTTTATCAACCGTAGCAATCTAGTGAGAAAGACTGATAATGAGTGGCTATTTATGTATGGGGGCAAAGGATATATGAGAAATCTCTGATCTTCACCCTTAAATATGCTGTCAACTTTAAATTGCTCTTAAAAAATAGTCTTAACAAAATAAAATTTTAACTAGCAAGGACTCTAAAAGATTCCATGAAATTAGATTCTTAGAATAAACAAATTCAGAAAAGCTGACATAAAATCAACACAAATAAATCAGTTGAATTGCTATATGCTAGCAATGAACAAATCAAAATTGGAATATAAAAAAAATTCCATTTACAATAGCATCAAAAAGAATACCGAGGAATAAACTTAATCAAAGAGGAAAAATATTTGTACACTAAAAATCATAACACTTGGTGTAGCCCGGTGGCTTAACGGTTAAGTCTACTGGAAGCAATCCACATATAGCCTAAGGACCAGGGTTTGCAACTAAGGGCAAGGCAGGAGTGGGGACAACCAAGATGAACAACTAAATAAAATAAATAAAATGCTTTTTCCTCCTTTCTCCCTGCTTGCTTCTGGCTCGCCTTCATATCTGCCTACACCTTTCCTTAAAAAAAAAAAAAAATTATAAAACATTGCTGAAAGAAAATTAAAACACAAATAAAAAGACATCCTATGCTAATGGAATTATAAGATATCAATATTACAGTGCACCTGGAGGATCAGGAAGCTAAGGTACAGACCATGCAGAGTCAATGAACCAGGGTTGGAGACACGGGGCTGGGGTAAAAAAATAAAAAATAAAAGACAATTTACTAATATATCAAAGCAATCTATGGATTTAAATGTAATCACTATCAAAATTCCAATGATGATGCTAAGTGAAAATAGCTGCAAAATGTTAAATACAGAATGATTCCACAGAAACAAAGAGGAGAAGGGGACCGCTGTCTGAGGCTGGGAGAAGGAGGAATGCGAGGTTACTGTTTAATGGGTATGGAGTTCCAGTTTGAAAAATTAAAAAGAAAAAAATAAATTGTAGAGCTGGACGGTGGTGGCAGCTGCACAGCTAACTGAATGTACTTAATACCACCAAACTGTACACTTAAAATGGCCATTTTTATGCTTTGTATAATTTAGCACAATAACAACACATTCCCAGGAGAGATTTATTTTATCCCTCCCCCAACTCCCCTGTGCCCAGTGCAAAACAGGCACACCATCTCCATGGCATATTTCTCATTTACTCTTCTACTGAGGGAGCAGCACTTTGGTGTCTCAGCTTAATGCAGAGGATTTTTTTTTTTACTAGAACCTAGCTTTGTTCAAGGTCTCTAAAGAAGGTCTGAAATCCTTCAAGTGAAAGTTGGGCTTACTCTTTGCTTATCTCTCAAGAGACTTACTGAAGAGGAGCAGAATAGGGCACCCCAAAATATGCTACTGAGGTACACTGAGTATTTTGAATTAAAAGTATTTGGAAAGCAGCTGGTACACGAAGTACATTCTGTCCATCCTATGTATCCCTGATGCAAAACATCATTTTCCCATGTGAAAGATACCCTTCCCTGTATCATGACAGTAGAAGGCATTCTTAGCACCAGAGATGAAATTTAGGACCAAGAAAGCTGTATAAACAAATCTTATTACTTCTTCAACAATTTACTATCCACCGAAGTCCAAACTCTTTGTCTTGTCAATTGTTCATAAAGTTATTGTATTTTAGTCTAAGAGGTATAAAAGCTTTCTACTTTATTCACTTCTTTGAGTCTAATATTTTTATGAGATCATAGTTAACTTTTTTACAAATTGCTTGTCATCTTAGTATACCCAGGGCCTGGTATATAAAAAAAAATTTGTAATTTTTTGTTAACTCTGATCAAACTAATTTTTATTACTTTCCTATACTGATTCTTTAGATATTTAAAATGTGTTCTCATGCACTTGGTGGTGTTACTTTGATAGTAATTTCACCCAATTCGAAAAGTTCTATTTCCCACACACATACTGCAAACACGAGAAGGGGAAATTTTTAACTGTGGGGGGAAACTGACAAATTCACCAGCAGAGTGAGATTTTCAGCACTTTCTCTAGCTCCTGATGGGTCAAGAAAATACGAAAATCAATTAAGGACACAGAAGATATAAGGACATTTTACAACCTTTAGATTCCAGACAACTAACCAATATTATACCTAACAATTGAAAAACATTTTCGAGCACGTAGAACATTTATGAAAACTGACTGCAAGATAGGTCACATTATTTGTCTAGAAGGCAACTAAATCAGAAATTGGCATGTCCCGGTGAAGAAGAGGTTGAGTGCAGTACATACACCCAAGATCCCAGGTTCGCATCCCAGGTTCCTGTTCCAGGACCAGCAGGACCAACGAAGACGAACAACTCAATAAAACAGGTAAAAGTGCTACTTCTTCCTCTCTCTTCCTGCCTGTCTCCTTGTGCTTCTTTCATTCCTGCCTGTACATTTCCCATTAAAAAAAAAAAAAAAATCAGAAAACAACAATAGCTAGAAAATCTTCATGATTAGGATGTTTTTTATTCTAAACAACTCATTTGTCAAAAGGAAAGTCAAAACAAATATTAGGAATGCTAGTACTTAAAAACAGTAATATTATACATCAAAACTTGTGAGATTCAACTAAAGCAATATTTAGAGAGGAATATTTAATCTCAAATGCATACAATGGAAAAGGTAAAAATTAATTGACTTCGCCTCCCAATTACAAAGTTAGAAAAAGAACAAGAAAATGAATTCAAAGAAAGAAAGAATAAAGGTATGAGTTGAAACAAAGAGAAAATAAGTACTAATCCACAGAGTTGGTTTTGGAAAAGATTTAAGTAACAAACTTCTAGAGCAAGATTGATAATGACACAAAGAAAAAAGATACAAATGATACTAGTTATAAAAAACAGAAGACATAAGTGAAGATGATGAGCTAATAAAATAAATTATAAAAATTACATAAAATAAACTCCTAGAAAAATACAACTTAAAATTTCAATCAAGGGCACGCCATGTTGGAACAGCAGTTAGGTCTGCCACCTCAGGCCAGGTAAAGTGCACAGACATCTGAAATATCAAGGTTTGTGTCCTGGGTCCAGGGAGAACAACCAAGATGAACAACTATATAAAAATAGAATGCTTCTTCCTCCTCTCTCATCCCGCCTGCTTGCCTACTCACTTTCACTGATCCCTATACCTTTCCTTTCATTTTTTTTCAATCGAAAGCAAATTCTTCTCAGAATCATTCAAAAGATTAAATGCAATGCCAGTCAAAATCCCAACAAGATTTTTTTTTGTGGAACTTGACAAGCTTATTCTAAAATAATAAGAAGAGCAAAGGTTTGAAAATAACCAGGACATTTTTGAAAAATAACAAGATGAAAGGCCTTAGCTTATATGAAGTTTGGTTAAAGAATTATTTAATTAAGAAAGTATCACATTAACATCAGGTACTTAAACTAACCAATGAAACACACCAGAGAGCCTAGACAGACTCATTACATACGGTGAAACTTGATACATGGCAAAGATAGCACTAGTGATGAATGAACAATAATATTTTTAATAAATTATGTTGGCATGTCTGGATAACCATACGGATTAAAATATCAGATTGGATCTCTACATCATATCACACATACAAATCAATGCCAGGTGGATTAAAAAATTTTGGAATCCAAACTTCAAAACTTTAAAAAAACAATAAAGGAAAATTATACTTTGTGGATTTCAGTAGGGAAGGGTTTTGTAACTAGGACACAAAGAGTCTAACCTTCTGCAGAAAAGACTGCTAATTCTGAAAACATTAAAATTAAGAACCTCAATTATCAAAAGATATAAGAAAAATTGGAAGATATTTGCAACCCAAATAACAAAAATAATTTATGTTCACAATAATAGAAAGAACTCATGAATTACTAAGAAACAATGACTCATTTTTTAAACGGGCAAAACACATGAACAGGTAATCCTCAAATAAAAAACGTAGTCCATAAACACAAAGAACACTCAACCCTTTTAGTACTTAGAAAAATGCAAATTGAAATAAAAAATAAATACCATTTCACTCCCATTAGACTAACAAAAATCAGTTTAAAAAAACTAGATAAATCAATACTCTGAAGGTATTCTTACTCCCTGCTTGCAAAAACAAATCAGACAAATAAGACAATCATTTTGAAAAACAATTAAGCTTTCCATAGTATCTTAATCGTGCATGAACATGCCTTGCAGCTCACCAATTCTACTTCTAATGCACACATGTAGCAGGAGACAAATACAATAATTTTCATAGCACCATAGTATATAAAAGTAAAAAATACCCAAAGATCCATGAACAGTGGAATGGATAAATTTTACTATGGTCATACAATGAAATATTACTCAGCATTGAAAAATAAAACTACAACTATCCCCACCAACATGAATAAATTTCAAAAAGCTTCAAGCAAAAAGAATTACAGAAGAACTATTCTATTTAAAGTTCAAAAGCAGGCAATACCAACAATATATTACTTGGATTATTTAGGAATACATTTATGAGGGTTATAATTATAAAAATAATGAAGGGAATGAATAGGGAAAATATCAAGATAGAAGTGATGTCTGTGGGACAGAGAAAAGGGAATGCAAAAGAGGTTATTACATGTAGAACTTCAAAGGGAATGGTAGTACAGAACTTTTTTCTTCTATTTCTATCTTATTTTCCTCCTTAAACCCTATAAAAACGTACACATGCGCAGCCTTTATGCCTGGCATTTCTCATTAAAAATTTTAAATGCTAACTAAATTTAAAATATGTTGAAGGTGAGTTGAATTCAATATAAGGAAGAAGCCAAACAGGGCATATTCAAGATGACAGGGGAAAGAAAATACATAAGGGTAAGATACTTGCGAGGTAAAGTCATTCTGGAAAGAAAGTTCTAGTTGGTAAAAGAAAAAGACAAGTTCTGAGAACATGCTTCTAACAACCACTTAAACATGGATCAGTAAACCATGTGAACACCAATCCAATATTGCAAACTGTCAGGAACTACTCACAGATAGAACCCAGCTCTCCTAAACTTTTGTTTGACTAACACAGTTGTTCAGTTTGTATTATTTAAAGTACATCCTCTTAGGTAAAAAAGGCATAGGCACATCATTTATCACATAATTGGAATTAGCTGGCAAAATTGAGTACAGCCTTGGAAAACTATGGCTACTGTACATATGCTCTTTATGGAAAGCACAGGCAGAATAGAAAAGCCGTCAAGACAGTCACCAGTCCCTGTATCTCAATATCTCTATGTATAACCCAGAGACAATATTTTTCTATCTATAAGGTTGAATTTCTTCATATAAAATGAACATATTGCAATTAGATAAATTCCAAATCTCTTCCATAGCGATACAAACATACTTATGCTGAAATAAACTTTTTCAGCAAGTATAAATTCCTCCTGCTTTGGATGAGGTATTGGAAGGCAGGAGACTGTACTAGGAAAACAGGCTGACTTGGTAATTAAAACAGAAAAGTCAAAGAATCAAGGAAGAGCATGCCACTGAGGAGGATTAAAACATCTCGGGACAATGAAAACAAACTTCACAATTTTACTGGTAGTTGGCCCTATTTAACTTGCACTCGCTGTGGAAAAACAAGCAATGGAGATGTTACTATTTCAAATAATATAATGAAAATATTCTTTCACATGTCATCACAGTTCACATAATTTGTCAACTGCTATTTTCAAATGTGGCCAACTCTTCCATAATGCAGTTTTATTTTTCACTATGCGTTGAGTATTACCATACTATCTAAAAACAGTCTTGTTTGTTCCTTAAAGGAGATATCTACCAATGTGAATGATAAAAGCAGAAGAAAAAAAATCTAGAAACCAGTAGCAATAAGCAGACTTCAAATAGCTAGAGCAGGGAGGGAGTGTATCTAAAATCCTAGGATGGCTTTTTTTTTAAAGTTTAACCAAAAAGGGCTAAAAGCAGGTTATAGAAGAGTTTGCAAAAAGGGATCAAGGACATGAACCATATCTTATGAACAATAAGGAGTTATAAGAAATTATCAAAACAAAAGTAATTTGATCAATCTGTATTCTTGAAAAATAATTCTGATGACTGAGTACATACATCATTTATACAAGAGAGCATAAAAATCTTACGTAGGCTGATATTTTGCTATAAAATATCAATATGAAATTAGAATAAAACATTCACTCATTGAAACCATAAAATAGATTTCAAAAATACTACAGCACTTCGAAAGAAATTTATCAGAGTGAAGTACGCCTGGTAAATTCCTTGGGGGGGCAGGGAGGTAAATAATCACACTTAATATCTCTTTTTTAAGGCTCGCATTATGTGTATACTTTTTCCAAATAAAATTAACACTTTACATAATATTTATGGTCCTTAAGCCCACAGAATTTTTAAATATTTACCTAACCATTTAGAAAGCACTTAGATTTTAGGTATAGAAAAATTTCTCAACATACTAACTCAAACTTTTTAAAACCTCATATTTACCTAACTTATCACATACAAAATGATCTGGTTTGAAAAGCTGAAAACTACAATGTACACAAAGGAAAGTTAAAAACATGTAGTCTGTTTTATTATAGCCAAAGCTGCTATGTGGATAACTAATTTTTAGCTTCCTAATAGTTTCAGCTGACTCCTACCTAACAAAGTGCTTTTTTCCATTAATCCATCAAGGCGGACCATAGCAGTGACCAGACTCAAAATCTCAAGTTCTTTGCTAAAGAAAAACAAACCTTAGTCAAGAACAAATAGATCTATTAAAAATCTAATGAAAATCAAGTTTTACAAACATTATTTTTCAACGCTGTACCTAACAAGTTAAAAATTACTTTGTCATCACGCCACAGTAGAATAGTGATTCGGTCAACTGCCTCCAAACACAGCAGAGTCGACGTACATCCCAGGGACCCAGGTTTGTGTCCTCCACTGGAGAGAGTGACCAAGATGCACAACTAAATAAAAATAAAATGCTGCTTCTTCCTATTTCCTCCTGCCTGCCTGCACCTTCCCTTTGAAAAGAAAAATTACTATGTGTACTCACACAATTAAAAACATTTATAGTGATACGAGTTTTGAATTGCTTTTCAAAGATGGCAATAAAAATGCTTAAATTCTGTGAAAATAAAAGTAGTAAGATTTTGCCATCAACCCAAAAATGAATCCGCATATACTTTTTAAAAAGAAAAGTTCTCTCTAATCAAAAAATACAAAACATTTGTTAACCTTTCCAGTTACTACACCTTGGAAAATAAAAGCCTAGTAGTGTCAACATTTGTACTTAAGAAAAACTTCAAGAACTACTAATTTGTGATGCTGTATTCATATCTTACAAAAAAAGTAAGCCAACTAAAAGGATGGATTCTAGAATTGAAAGGTATTATAGAATTCAGAACACCTGATTTCTCTGATTTGACGAAGATACTGAGACTCAGAGAGGTTCATTGACTTTTCCAAGGTAACACCACAAAGTCCACAAATTTCCCTATATCAGGTTCTATCTGAAAACTTCCTGAAAATAAGAAGTGATTTTACAACTGTCATATACAAAGTCTAGCACTTTGAAAATTAGAAAATCACAATCTTTTACTTCCATGAAAAGTACTGGTTTCCTCTTAATTTCTTTTAATATACATGCAAACAAAACCACAGACCTATTGTTAAACTTGAAGAGCAAACATTCAGTAAAAATTCTTGTTATTCAATCTCTATTAAGAAATAATTAGTAATTTCTAGTAATGCCAAAACACTATTATGACACTGAACATTACGTAACTAGATAAGCCCTTGAACTACTGGCATATATTTAAGACTCCAAAAAAGGTTCCTATTCATAGTGAAATGTGAATAACGGTTTTCTGCACTTAGAAAATATACCCTTTTTTAAAGCACAATTATTATTTTCTTCTAATACAAGTAATAAATAAAGCTACCTGGCAGAACAATACTGCAGCTAGTTAACGCTTAAAAAAGTTTGCTGTGGTGGAAAAGCACTAGAGTGGTATTATAAGCAAGAATTTTCAATTTGCAGAATAACAGGCATAACTGACTACGCCCACAGATTATAACAAAATACATTAAATTATAATGCTGTTAAGTTCAAGAAAACTGTCTACACACATGTCATGAAACTATGCTAAAACACTTTTTCAGTGTTGAAAAATGCAGTTTGTTCACATACATGGTCAAATGTCAAATGCAATTGCATTCTATGAAAATACCTACTATTTTCATAGTAGATACTACATACTACTTTACTCTCCAGTGCATTTTCTCACAATTTTTATCTTGATACATGTTTTTCTAAGCACTATTATCACTAGCAGTAAACTGAGAAACCAAGTCAATATTTTTTGAATAATTTTTCCAGGCATTTTGTCAAATAACTACAGACCAGAAAAGTGTCCTCTCCGAACACTTTTCGGGAAGCAAAGTGTTATCTTATTGGAACACTATACATCAGTATTAAACATGTCATAAAATCAATGTACTGGCCTGTAGATTATTTTGGAGAGAAGAGATCATGATCTGTGTAAGAAACTTTTGTTTTAAATATACTGGATCCCAGTGTAAAATAGATCAGGAATCAGAAGATCTGAAAACCAATAAAACAGATACTACTCTCCAACCCAAACAAAACCTCTACAACCATCTTTCTAGTTGCTTAGAAGACAGTGTTAGAAACTGCTAAGTCTAGGTTCAAATCGCAGCTGTCACTTACCAGATGTGTGAAGTTGGGTAATCTCTGTATGTCTCAATTTCATTTCTAAACTGAGTTTAATGTCACCTACTATATAGGATTCTTGTGAGGACTTAAGACACTATATGTAAAGGGTTTTGCACGCAGTAAAAGTTCAATGAACAGTGGTTACACTTGCTGGCTTTCTTGTTGATAAAGAACAGCTAACATTTTCCTAGGCTATAAAAAGGTAGAAACCAGATGATTTCAATTTCTTTAAAAAACAAAAATATGTAAACTTGCAGGGGGAAAAGTGGAAATGCTTCTGGCTTCTTTCCAAATATCACCAAGTTTAAAGGTTAAATTGCTGCAATCTTTTCCTAATTATGCAATGAATACACAGGACCATGAGCTAGCCTGTAAGATTATATTAACCTACACTGCTGAAACGGGGGGAAGAAGCTATGCTTAAAAATTATTTCAAAGTGTTTTCACCTAAATTAATTAGTCTCAGTGCCAAAGTCGGTCACGCTTCATTATAAGATCTCAGATTCCTCTACTCCATTATGAAGAATAATAAAACCACGCTGATTAAAATTCAAACATATATTCACTCATTTTGAGTGACTGTTAATTTGGGAGAGAGACATCGCCATTATAACTGCAACAGAAATATAGTACTAAAAAGGTGCATCATATTTTGCCAAGACGGGAGTAAGTCAATATACTTAAATTGCTTTAAAAAAAAATCACTTCTTCTTGAACGCATCTACTGCAGTCTTTGGAAAGTGCAAAATGACGAAGTCTACTTCACTGCTAGTCAAAGATTAAAGACACCTGTGCATTATTTTCAACGTTTCCTGTCATTCAGGGATTCTCTGCAGAACAAAACTTTTTTTTCCCCCACCCTGGAAGTTCACATGCTTTCAAACATGCTACTTCAACTCGGGAACTGAAGCGCTAAGACTGTACTCTCACCCAGCCTTGCTTTCTGGTAACATACCTGTTCTCTGGAAATGCAAGGCAACGACGGTCTCCTGAACATTTTGCAACTGCCATAGGAACTGGCTGAAGTTTCTCCGAACGACACGCAGCTGGACCTCCTCCGGGGTCTGATCACAGGCACTTTTTCTTCGGCGGTACTAGACAACCGAGGATGCTGAGGAGCTTCCCTGATATGGAAGAAGTGATCCAACCCCAGCGCCAGCAGGCAGCCGGCGCCCCCCACCAGGCACGAGAGCAGCGGCCTAAGGGCCGAAGGCAGAGACCCGAGGCTGGTGAAGGAAACCCACCAGACGAAGCAGGAGAAGAGCAGCACCAGGATGCTGTGCTGGAGACTCGGCCGGCGCGCGAGCATCAGTAAACCCACGCAGCTCAGCACCAGGAACAACCTGCCCGCCACCGCCGGGGGCGTGTGCGGGGCCGCGGCAGGGGCCCCTGCGTCTTCGTGCCGGCCAGGCCCAGACCACCACTGCCAGACCAACAAGTCCCCCAGGTAACTGCAGGCGGGCAGGGCCAGGAGCCACCAGGAGCCGCCACCGCTCCGGCCCGGGCCAGCGGCCCGCTGGGTCCGAGTCAGGAAGCAGGTGAGGAAGAAGAAGGCACAGGCGATGCTGAAGAGGGGGCTGAGGCTGTGCGAGCAGACGCTCAGCAGAGTCTGCAGCCCAGCCGCCCAGGCCGCCCAACTTTCGGGCCCCGAGCCGAGCAGCAGCGCGAGGACAAAGGCGGCCAGGGCGCCCAGCGAGAGGCGCGCCCGGGAGAAGGGGGAGCCGCGCCGCGGCTGCTGGGGGCAGGCGGGTGGCGGCAGCAGCAGCTCCACGTTGCAGAAGCGGCAGAGGTGGAAGAAGAAGCCGCGCGGAGGGTCCTGCCGCATGGGGCTCACGCAGCTCTTCACGTAGCCGTTTCTCAGAGGCTCGGGGGGCGAGCCGGCGCCGTCCGGCGGCTGCGGGGACCGCATGGCTTTGGCTTTGGGGTCTCTCTCGTCCCTCCGCATGCCTGGGACCCCGGGTGGCCGCGGACCTCGGCGGCGGGCTGCGCTCCCGCTGGCTGCCCCCGCGTTCGGGATGCCCCCGGCTCCGCGGCGCGTCAGGGCAGCGCCCGCCGCCGCGGCCCGGGATCCCCGCCGCAGGCGCGGAGGAGCAGCGGGCTCCACGACATGCCGGCTGAGGCGAAGGTCGGGAGGGGCTTCCCTCCGGGACCGCTGCAACCGCCCTCTCCTGTTCCCGCGGCACCTCCTGGGACTGGAGACGCAGCGTCGCCTCCCGGCTCCTGCGGGTTGCGGCAGTTCCCTCGCCGCCCCAGCCCGGTCCGTTGGGCGCGCGAGCGGCGGGCGGGGGCTCCTCCCCCGGGCTGCACGGCCGGGAGCGCGCCCCGCCCGCCGCCGCCCGCCGCCCGCCGCCCGCCGCTCGCGCGCCCGCGGCCTGTCCCGCCGCGGAGGCGAGCCGGGGGCCGGCGGACTGAGCGCGCGGCACTGAGCGCGGGTCCCTGCAGACCCGGCGGGGGTCCTCTTGACACAGAAGTGGGCAAGCTCGCGGTCCTGGCACTCCAGGCGCGCAGGTTCCCTCTGCGGGTAAGTTACGGACTCCCAGACCGGCTCCGTGAGATGACCGCTGAGTCTTGGGGAAAGAGGACGTTTGTAGTCCTCGAGGAGAGTGCCTGCTAGGGAAACCGAGTTAAAGGAGAGGTGACAGGTCCTGCTCAACCTCGTCCTGGTTCAGGATGGCCCCAGGACTGTCCCAGCCGAGGAGTGACTGCTGAGCGTCAGCCACCACCGTGGGCTTGGTGAAAAACCCCTAATCCCTGTCACTGGTTCTGCCCTCCACAGCAACGTGGTTTCTTGGGCCACTCAGCAGGACTGGGCTCCGTTCAGGGGCTCCGGAGGAACGTGCACTTGGAGTGTGCTCTGGGACGACCATCTTCAAAGGCCAGACGCTAACAGCCGGTCCTCCTCTTCTCATTCTTGCCATGCATACCCACGGGTTCACATCTTCCACCAGGCTCATACAAGCATAGAAAGTCTGCTATGGCAAAGTTCTTTCCACTTTGAAGGCTCTTGTCCCCACCCCCCTCTACCCATTCCCGTTAACAGAGTGTTCTGTCTACCCAGGAGAAGGATTTGGAGTCCACTCCACGACCCCTACCCAGTTTGGATCAGTTGACAAAGAAATAAGATGCTATCTGTGAATTACTGGTGAAACTAGCAACATGTAGGAAACACGGACTTGAAAACGCGAAGAGCTTTGCTGTACGAAAGGGACTGTTCTGGAATCTAACCAATCATAACTGCTTTAGAGAGTGAACTGTGTTTCCCTCCACCAAAACTCCCCTTTCAACCTCATGACAGGCCTGCATTTCTCAGAGAGCTAATTCCACATTTTTCCAAGGAGATGTGAAACCTTACTGTGTGGTGAATCCCACAAACAGGCCCATTTTTCACCAATTAATCTCTGCCCACAACCATGACCTAAAACAGGCCATTTTCTTATATAGTCTTCGTTCACATACATAGCAGAAATCAGTAGGAATTCCAGAATTACCTTTCCTTTTCTGTTTCTTGGATAAAGGAAAAAATATTTTATAGTGTTAAAATTGATTACTCAAACCTTTACCCTGAAAGATAAAAATTCATGGGGACTTTTTTCAACAGTGGCAATTGAACTTTTTAAAAAATCCTGTTTAGCAGAACTCAGCAAATACCATTTTGTAAATGATATGCATATAGTTCATCATTGTCAGTTTAAAGTAGAAATCTTAATACATTTTAAGGTTATACAGAAGGGTGAGACTAAACTAGCACCAGCCTTACTGGCATCCCTATTATAAATCCTCGTAGGAAGTAACTTGATTTTAAAATTAGAACAAATTTAGATTAAATTTTTTGTTTTGTTTTGTTTTAATGGGGTTGTCATCTGAAGTAAGATATGAATGGTAATGGAAATAGTAGTGAAGTACAAAACCAGTTTCATAAGTTCTCATCCTGACCCTGCCATTCATGCCTTGGTATTAGTAAACCCCCTTTTACTGGCCTCCTCCTTCACTATTGTAAAACGAAGTCATTGAGATAACCTTTGAAGTCCCAGTCTTAAAGATCTATGATTTTTCTGTGCTAAAGATTTGTAGGCTTTTTTCATATGGATGCTTCACATTGCCAAGAGTAACCTTTGGATTGTACTACCTCACTGAAGCAGTTCTTGGTGCTGACAAATTAAAATGATTTGTATCAAGGGATTGTTATCTGGAAAAAAGTTCAAAACCCTATTTCTACTTCCCACTTATCCTTCAACCTTTTTCAGCTGTTTCCCAGGTGTTTATGAGGATAAAGGACCAACCCTTTCAATAACCTGTAGAGTATATTTCTCTAAACACCAAACCCAACACCTGAAAGCACCCTAAAATAAAGTGTAAGGATGTGACCAAAGACCATCAGTTTACTTAGCTAAAAATAAGCACAAAAAGAATGAGCTAGCTATGTTTATAGCAACTCCCTTCTCTGTTTATAATCTTTGTCAAAGATTATTAGTAGGCTGCATTTCTTAAAGTTCAAATTATTTAATTATTCTTTTTCCAGATTTAAATAACCAATAGAATTATGTAGCTCTTATCCTGGAGTGCAAAAATATAAGACCATTACTTGTGGGGGTGGGGGGAGAAAAAAAAAAAGAACTTAGTCGAACATACCTTTGACTTTTCTCATCCCTCTAGTCCAGCTTCAATTTTACCTAACTTTGCCTTCTCTCACTTTGGAATCCATGTTCTCTCCATTAGAATAATTCTCCCAGTTTGATGTTCCATGACACAGAATCCTAATCCTTACCATCAGTTCCCAAGTCATTCAGGTGCAAGGCGACCCTCTGTGTATTCCTCTATCCTAAAAATAAAAAACAGTGCTAAAGGTCCAACTCTTTCAGTAACCTGTCATTAAAATGCATCCTTCTGAACACCAACCCTAACACCTGAGGGGATCTTAAAGATCTGCAAGCCCCAGAGACCCCATGTTGACATGTGCTCCAGTTTGTATGATGTGAATTTTGTTTTGTTCTGCATTTTATGTAACCACAGCAATAGGCTGCCAATGCCCCCAATTAATTATGGGAGAAGTAAAATCCTACCTTGATCTTTCTAATTCTAGGGTCAAAGGTTTTTCCCCTAAAGACTAGGCTGGTGGCAGACCGAAATGCCACTGCTTGTCTCCCTGCCTAATTATACAAGCACCAAGTGAGCTGTCCCATCACTAGGCTCAACCCAACTGTTAGAACACCTAGTTGTTCATCAGGGCCCTCAGGTGCTCATCAATCTCAATAAGAAATTACCATCTCTGTGTTGGTTTGCTCCTTGAAACTTTATCCTCAAAAAAAACGAAGTAGCAAGTGGGTCTCATGATAGGTCTCCCTGTCCTCATCCCTGCTTTCCTGTCTTCTGGTAAGTGTGACTCCCTGTCCTGCCTGTGCTTTCAACCATTCTTTAAAGATGATAGGATTGTTTCCTAACTCCAAACTCTGTATGTAAAGAAAATCCATTTCTAGAGTAGAATTCCCAGAAATTCCCTTCCAAAATTAAATATTTTTAAATGGCTCTTAACAACTATACTAACTGATGATTTGATTATAGTCATAGGAAGAGGTGATATAGGAAGGTGGTGAGGGATAGGACTCTCCAGTCATTAGTGTTGTCCCATGATCAGAAAACTCCTCAGGATGATTTATGGAATATACCTTAAAGATTTGCTAAGGGCAGTTGAAAAGCAAGGAATAATGGTCACCAGTTCTTTAAGAGCTTTTCATTATTGTTTCCATTCTTCAAAATCACCTCTCAAATATGACTTTCAAATGTTTTGCAAAAGAAAATGTTATGCCAATAAAAAAGTAGATCGTTCTTGTTGAAATGGAGGTGCCCTGTCCCAGACCCTGACAATTTGTCCTAATCCTAACACCTATTGGGACCTGAAACCCCTCTTTACAACCCTTGGGCTCAAAGACTAAGAAAGGGAAGGGGGAAAATGAAGGAGGGAAAGAGATGTTAAACATCTGAAAAAGGCCATAGAAATGGACTTGAAATGGATTGGCCTAATATAAAGTAAGAGGAAATTATAATCTAGCAAAGGAAGTAAGCAAGCGCAAAAATATGGAGGGATGCAAGGTGGTACATGTGGATATTTTGCAAAATGTAATTTTTCAGAATTCCCTAATAAAATAGCCCACATTTTTCAGAGAGAATAACATAAAGCAATCTGACAAAATTTAAATATGAAAAAACTGTCAGGAATAACCAATAAATTCATCAGTATTGAGAGACAAGATTCCTAAAACTAGAATAGTTCTTTAAGAAAACCAGCATGGTCCCTGGGGCTGGGAAAACATAATGAACAAATAAATAAAAATGCTTCTGCTTCTTTCTCCTTTTTCATGGTTCCTACCTGCTTGCCTGCCTTTATTCCTGCCTTCCTTCCTTCTTCTTCAGAAACAAAACAAAAAGTCCCCAGAATTAACACTTACAAAAGCTAACATTTGAAAATAAAAATAGACTCTTTTCTCTGGTACAGAACTCTGTTGTCCGAGTATGTTAACAAAACCAGTTTTCCTCCCAGCTAATACTCAGAATTTGAACCTCACTTTGACTCTCTCTTTAGTACATCTTAGCGTGAATGCACTGTGTCCACCATAAACAGAGCACTGTGCTAGACATTAGTTAACACATATAAAAAGTATACAGTTATTTATAAGTTTACTCAAGGTGCAGCTTTATGCAGAAAATTGAGCCTGTGCACATAGACTATTAAAGAATACATGAAAATAGATGATAAAAATGATTGGGAACAGTGCTTCAACACTATTAAAGAAGAGAATCATTCTGTTTCAGAGTCTCCTCACTAAATGGCTGTCTCAGCTTATCACCATTTGTTTTTCTTTCTCCACCAGTTCATTCTCCTGTGTCTGCCTTCTTAGCTCCCTTTCTTCCTGCCCCTGTCTTTTCTTTTTCATCTCTATATTGAATTCCCTCAATTCTTTTACTTAATCAGTTTACCACTCACCTCTACTTACCTCTGCATTTAATCAATCTCTCTCTCTCTTCTCTCTCTCTCTCTCTCTCTCTCTCTCTCTCTCTCTCTCTCTCTCTCTCTCTCTCTCTCTCTCTCTCTGCATTTATTCAGTCAACATTTAAGTGTCTGGCCTTGTGCTGCTCACTGTGCTAGATGACAAGGATACAATGATGAAAGGTATGGTTCCTGCCCTCAAGGATTCATAGTGAAGGTAAGAAAAGTAAAAAGACTAATAGAACCCAGTGCAACAGGAGCTGTGATATAAAGGTAAGTAGACTTGGTATTCTGGGAGGTTATTTAGCTCTGACTATTCTAGCAGATCTAAAAGGTCACACCAGACCAGGATGGAAGTGGCAGGTAAGAAGTAATGTTCTTAGAGATTAAGGAAAGAGATCTGTGGGCTCTGTATTGGAAGATGAGTTGAAATTGCTGAAATAAAGTAAGGAGAGAATATAATCTGGACAAAGGAAGCAAGCAAGTGCAAAAATCAAGAGGTATGTACCCTGGTCTGTTCGGATAATTTGAAATATCCTATGGCTAGAGGTTTGAGGTGAAAAGAACAGAGGTGTGAAGAATGCAGAGGCATAGAAGGTGACGCAGCCCTAATATGGGACTGGAGTTTATTTTTACTATTTGTTACATAAAAGTTTATGTTCTGTTGTAATATTTGTGTATTTACATGGCTACTTCTTCAATATGCTCTTCCAACACAAGAATTCTGTCTTATTCAGTCTTCAGTTACTTAGTAAACATTCAACATTTTAATGCATGTGAATGGTTCTCAAAAAAAATAATAAGTGTTTTAGTTGTATGTCTGTGATTTCTTCTTTGTCGGTGGATTTTGATAAAAACAAGTAATATAATTTAATATATGATTTAAGAAAAAAGGTTTCAAATTGTTATTGAAAAATAATTTTGTTTATATCCATTTGCACAAAATGAGTAAAGAACCCTTTCTCTTAGATTTACAGAAAGCTTGATACATATGTTTGTTTCATTTCATTTCCATGTTTAAGAGAATGTGTGGAAAATTGTTTAATTCAAGTAATAATGCCTGGATTTCTTTGGCTATGAATGAGCATATTCTAAAATTTTCCTTTTTCTCTTATTTTCAGAGCAACAATTGCATCTATTACTCAAATCTGCTATACTTTAAAAAAAAAAAAAACTAGAAAAAATATTATAACTATTAATCTGATATTTCCTGGATTTTTTTTATTAAAATTAAAACCTAAAACTTGAACAATAAACAGCAATGTAAACTCTTTCCAAGTTTTCCTGCTCCCTCCTTAGACAAGCAGTAGTTTCTTTAGCTCTGGCTGTCCTAGCAGATCTGAAGGATCACAGCCACGATGGTGGCAGCCTGCCGTTGACACTGAACTTGTGGTTAATTGTGGAGTTCTGCCACAAAACCACCCTCACTACCACAAGCTGGATTCTTGCCCAGGAGAGTGACAAACTGCCAGGCCAAGCAATAGACATGAGGCAGAAAGAGCAAACTGCCTTTTACCCCAGACAGCAGTCGTTTCTGGATTTCAAATGGAGCCAGCTGTGGGCACACCAAAGAAAAATTTAGAAGTATTCATTCTTCACTAAACCTTAACATGTATTCACATTGTTTTGCAAGAGACGATAAAAAAAAAAACCAAAAAAAGACTCATACAACTCAGTATCTGACATCATCAATAAACATGAAACTATTCATTAGTAATTCTTATAATGGGTATTGGGATAGGAAATAAAATTATAGTTATATTACTGTTAACTAGTTAGCCACCTACATATGATCACTGCAAATAGGAGCAAATAATGTGTCTTTGTGTGTGTTACTAAGCTACACACAGCAGTACAGCAGCTCTGGGAACTTTATTTGAAAATCAGGGCAGCATGCTGTGAAGGAAGGAAACTTTAGCCTCGGTCAAATATAGTTACCACTTTGTAGCTGCAAAACCATAGAGGTTACTTAATGTCTCATGTTACTCACTTCATCCTTGGAATGGGTATAATGACATCCATATCACAGGGTTGTTGTTGTTGATTAAATTACCATGTAAGATAGTTAACAATGACAGGATGCTCAGTAAATATAAATTTATTTTATTTTTCTTGCATCCTGTCTTCTTCCTCACTCTTTTCCAACCCTGCAGGACTTTTTAGGATTCTGTCAATTCTCAGTTTTTCCAAAAGATCCCAGATAATACCATCTTTTCAACTTTATTTTCAAAGCTTATGTCCTAAGCTATTTCAGTCAGCAAAGGCTGTCTTCCTAACTATGCAATCAAATCAATAAATTTATCTCTCAATGAATAAGGCAATTGCTTAAGGGGTTTTAATTCTCTATTCTAATTGTATTCTAGAAATGTAAAACAATTTAATACATTAATATTTAATTAATAAATAACTTATAACACATAGTATTATTATAATGTGTGGACCTACACATCTTAGACCTCATTCTGCTGAAAAGATGTTGATTTAGGGTCTATAATCAGTAACATAAAGAAACAAAAAGCTATACCTTATAAAAACCATTGTCATTCACAATCACATTAAACACAGAGAAGATAAGAAAACATATTTGCAAATGTTTGTTCATTCATTCAACATGTGCCAGCCATTGCCCTAGATACTAAAAGTACAAATATGAATAAGATATAGTCCCTGTCCTGACATTGGTAGAAGAAAAAAAAAAAATGTAAACAGGTGCAGCACAGTATGAAATGCTCTTATTTAGTTCGTACCAAATACAGTGGTGAGACAGAGGAGTTCACAGATGAAGAGATACTAATCTGGGTACTGAAAAATAGATCAGTGTTTCCCAGGTAAGCAAGAAGAAGATAAAGCATTCTAGACCAAGAACATTATGTGAAAGACTTAGAAGCATGAAAAGCATGGGCATTTCTGGAAGTGTAATCAGGTTGGTATGCTTTGGAAGGAAGGAGGATGGACTTGGAGAGATGAGGTTGGAGAGAAGGGTGGAAGTAAAATCATGGGAAGCCCTGTAGCTCATTCTGAGGAACCTGGAATTTACTCTCTGGGTGATGAGGAAATGATAAAGATTTAAAAGCAGAAATAGGCATGATTGATAGGGAGAGAGTCATGGTCAATTTTAATTGTACATTTCAAAAGTCAATGCCGTTACTGCATGAAGGATAGTCTGAACAATGTGAGACCAGAGCCAAGAAAATCATTTAAGAAACAATTACAATAGGTCAAATGTAAGATAAAGTTCCATAGGGCATTAGCAGTAAATTTGGAAAGGAAGGACTGAATTAATAGACAGCAACTACAGAATGCACTGATCAATTTCATGGGGGAAAAATGAAAATATGAGCGTTCTCAAGCTTTAGCTAGAGTGACTAGACTATCTTAAAGTCATTATCTAGGATAAGAAATCTTAGAGGAATAATGAAGAGTAAAGATTGACATTTCTTTTGAACAGGTTGAATTTAAGTGGAGATGTCCCTTGACAATTGTATGTAAATCTGAAACTCAAGAGAGCAGTTTAGACTAGAGATACAGAACAGGCAGAAATGAAACACTGAGAGAAAAATAAAACCTGTTCAGAGAGTATATAGTGAAAGAGGAAAAGAGGATATTTGGGTGATCTCTGAGGAATACCAACATAGAAGGGACAAAGAGCAAAAGGCTTTCTTGTATTCCCTTTGAAGTCAGTGAAAAATCATCTTAAAAAAGAACTGGATGATATGATCATTTAAATGGTTTGTTCAACATTATTTAAAAGCATACTATTTTCATCAGCTCAGAAATAGTAAACAAGCAGATTTACTAGTGAAAAGCAAGTTGTAGATTTGTACATTGAGGGAATTTTTTTTTTAATTTCTGGTTAGATACTTCAGACAAAAGCAAGCCTATTTAATGTCATTTTCCTGATAAACAACCAGGACTGACTGCACTGCTCCAGTTAACCTAACATTAGTCTTCCCTAGAATTATGCTTGGACTCTTCCCAGTTATAACTTTCTAGCATGGTTTGGTGCTTTGGTAACTATATTAAATATAAATGCAAACTGTGAAAAATAACAAGAACCCTTATATAAATTCAAGGTTTTAATACTGTCTTTTGGGGATGTGTAATCATATTTGAAGGGATGACTAACATCCACTCTAATATAGACAGACTTTAAACAAGTCACTATGGCTTTCAACCAGTAAATCTCATGGATATGGCTGATTTTATTCCTTAGTGACCCCTCCTTTTTACAGGTGAAAAGGTTTACATCAGATTTCCTCTCATTTTAACCTCTCAAATGTTGTCCTGGCCAGCAACCCAGTCTCTTTAAACAAATACCAGCCAACCAGGAAACCATGAGGTTTTATTGTGCTATAAAATAGACCAGACATTTTTAAACCTTCATAGGAATGAACCTGGCTAAACCTTTACTAAAATAGTTTCAAAATAAACCATAGGCTCCAAGTTTCTTTAACAATCAAAATTCCACATCCTTCATCAACCTTGGTCTCAAGTTCTTTACTCTCCCAAAGCTACATCACAAGCAGTTTCTCTGGCCATGTGCATAAGAACAAAAGGGTCCATTTCTGTTCAGTTACTGGGATATAAGGAGAAAAATACTAGCTTACACTCAACATACAATTACATTTGTCAAAATTCTGTCTGCTAGTTTCCAGTATGCTACCAACTTCTAAAGCATGACCTACTTCCTATAATATATTATGGGCATTAGAGTAAATTTAGCAAAGAATTAAACCATCTTTTCAACTCTTGAAAAACTAGATCCCCTTTACATTCCATTAAGCAATTATCTATTAATCTGAACTCTGTCGTAGGTACCCTTAAAGAGTGTGTGTTGTGTGTGTGTTGCATGTGCTTATGTGTTTTGGGATGCATTAGTTGTCAGTGGTCAATGGGGAACAAGATATACACAAATAATTGTCATGCAAATGGAATACACTGAGGTAGCCAGATGACAATGGGTATCTGGAAAGGTGTGATATGAAGTAATAGGGATTTAAAGTCTGATTTAAAGGATGATAGGATTTAGGGAGGGAAAAGGAGGGCATTGCAAGGAAGGGGTGGGGGCAGGGGGAGCATAAAAGTATTAAAGTGTTCATGGAACTATTTGACAAATATAAATCTAGTCATTATGGAACCAGGATTCAATGTGATCCCAAAACTCATATATACTTTCCATGAACCAAACTTTGGAATACAAAGATCATCCAGGTAAGTTGTGTCTAGAAAGGTAAAAAATGTATGCTCCTGAACTCCAGCCTCGAAGTTTCTCATTCAATAAAGCAAAGAATCTATGTCTCAGTCAAGCACCTCAAATGATCCTGATACAGAAGGTCCATTAACCACATTGTACTGAGTAGGCCAGGGCAGTATGAAATAGGACCCAGAATGGCCTTGATCATAATGATGAGTGCTACGGGCTAACTGGTTTCCCCCTAAAATTCATATAATGAAGTTCTAACTCCCAATATGACTGTATTTGGAGATAGGGACTGTAAAGAGGTAATTAAGGTCAAATGAAGGCAAAAGGTGGGTCATAATCCTGTTTGACTAGTGTCTTTATAAGAAGAGACATCTGGAATGTGCCCACACAGAGAAAAGGCCGTATGAGGACTCAGAAGATGGCTGTTTGCAAGTCATGAAGAGAGGTCTCAAGAGAAACCAACCCTGCCAGTACCTTGATCTCGGATTTCCAGCTTCCAGAATAAATGTGACAGAATATTTATCTGTTGTGTAAGTCACCCAGTCCGTGGTATTTTGTTATGGCAGCTTTAGTGGACTACTACAATGAACTAAATTACCTTCCAGCTTCTCTTAAGCCACATATATCAGGACCTGTGTATATAAACATCAGGAACCACCATTCATCAGCAACTGTGCCCAAAGAAAATCCCTAATGACATTCATATTATAGACACTCACATTTGTATGGCATTTTAAATTTACAAAGCCTTTTCACATGCTCTGCTTCACTTGAACTTTGCAATAATCTATGAGGTAATCAAGAGTCAGTAAGGCAATAGGACTTGCCAGGTGTAGGTACAAATTATAGGGCTGATGACCCCTACTCTGTGGCTTAGGTGAGTAAGGCACACAGTCTGGAACCCATAGACCTGGGTCAGGACCAGGAGTGGCAAAAACAAGAACAAAAAAAGAGCTAATTTGTAGGACTAAGTTCAGGTCTTCTGCTCCAAATCTTTAAGATTATTTTTCTTTCTCCAGGCACATGTGCACATGCACAGACACCCCCCCGCCCATGAAGTATGGTTATTACAGCCCTATAGTATAGTTAAGAAAGATATGACTCGAGGAATTCAAGAGATATAGCCAAATGTTAACAGCACAGATGAGATCAGAATGCTGTATAAGAGGTTTCCTCATGTCCAGTTTTTCAAACAATTGACTAGGCAGTAACAAAATTCGTCCATTTATATGGATTAAGATTATGAGTTTTCTCCTTTTGGGAACATCCTTTTGAGTGGTTTCTAGTAAGAGGAATATGCCAATTTACAGAATGCCAGATTATACAATGAACTACAGCTTAAGTGAAAATACAAAATGTAATAAATTTGTAAAAGTGAAAGGGCAGTTAAAGATAGAGGAAGTAATTCTTTACTTTCATTTTCTTTTCTTTTGCTAGTACTTTGTACTTATTTAGGGTAACAAAAATTAATTTTAAATCGGGGGTTGATACTCATAGACAATGCTATTAACATTACATGTACAGTTTTTAGAGATCCAATAGAGGAAGATAGGTTCTAAGTCTGTCTTCTTCATACCTTCCCATTTTCTTGTTAGCTTGGGTCTCATTTTCCCAGTGGAATTTTGCTACTTGACTTCTCAGAGAATTAATTAAGCATGCAAGAGATTTATTGGGCAAAATGCCTGTGAAGGATAAAGGAAACAAAGCCAGAGAAAGTAGGGAGAATCTTCAGTTTATGATGCAAGTCTGACACCAGTGAGAAAGAAGGGGGAAAGGCAAGAGAAGTAGGCAAGAAGAGCTTTAGACTGCAGCAGAGTTCTAAGAAAGTTTCAACCAGGATAAGAAGTCCTTGAGCTAAAATAACCTGTTGAAAGAGTCCCTGCCTCACAGAAATGAGCCTATGTTAGTACCCCTGTCATGCTGTCCTTGACAAGAAGAAGCCCAAGGGAAAGCGTCACTTAGCTTCATGAAAAAAACAGGAGTGGATCCAGAGAGTAAAGCTTGCGTCAAAAGTCAGTCATGCTCCCCACTGCAGATTTGAATGGCATATTTTGTGGTTGCCACAGTCTGCCCATTGCTCTGGACAAATCTGTTTCTCCATGTAAATTTGGAAACAGATCCTCCACAGTTTCTGGTGGGCCTTTTCTCCTGAGAGGATATTTAGAAGAAGTGACTGAGAAGAATTACAGCCCCCATTGCTGCAATGTCAGGGCTACAACTGCTTTTCATCCTCAACCTCTGTTATACATTATAAAGTCCCATCACCCTCGGTCACCACTTGCAACCCTTGGTAGCTTACCTTATGATAAGACCCCAACTTTTATTTCTGATAGAGCTTGGTCTTTGGCAACCATATCCTTTCAACTCAAGGTTGTTGGTCATGTCCATTCACAGTTCTAGTGGACCAAAGAATACCAGGAACTCCCAAGGAAATCACCTGAGAGTCATACATCTTTCTATATGTTCTGTAAAAATAATCAGCATTGATTACCCTTCAGGATGTCAGGATGATGACCCCTCTTTTCACCTGATATGTCATATAAATGGGCTCAAAGTGCCCTAGCAGTATCCATAGCTCATAGTTCATTGAGATACTTGTTCTGTCCTCTGATAATACTACACTTCTTTGGGGACCAGAACCTCTGCTCTGCAGATCCCAGGATTTCAGGTATAGGAAGCACAAAATCCCCAGTGGGTTATGAGGAGTGGTGAAAGGTGAGGCCATTCCTGATTTCACCTTGGTGTATTCTTCCTTGTATTCCTCCTATTAGGAATATGCCACCATATGGCTTTGATATAGCCTAGATCTCATGACCTCCACTACAGTTGCAATGGTGGTCTCTGCCAGCTCATGCCTGTGGGTATATCGGGTTGAGGGGAGAGGGTTCCCAGACTAACACTTGAAGAAATAAGAAAAAATCTGAGTTTCTTTCCAGAAAGGATGGCACTGCATCCTTTCAGGGAGTTGTTCCTGAGTCGATGTTTCAGCTGTGCCTTTAGAAGACTATTCCAAAATTCTATGAAGTATGCCTCTAAGTGGTTTGTTATATGGCTAATGTGTGTGTGCGTAGATGTACGCATGTGTGTGTGTGTGCGTGTTAGTCACGGTCATGAATCCGTGCTTCCTTCACGGAGAAGTGTGTCATTTTTCAGCTGTTTATTGTGTGGGACACTATACCCACTCATCAAGCGTTCTTGTAAGTCTCCAAATCAAGGTGCTGGAACTGCAATCAAAAAAGATAAGACTGTACCCAGAACAGATGTATAACCTATGAGAACAAGCCACTAGCTATTGTAGTTGACTTATTACCAAGTGACCAACTGATCTCACTAAGAAATAATGATACAGTGGACAATATTGCGATGAACATGGGGTATCACTCAGATGAGGTGTAGAAAGCAAACAAATGAACTAATAACAGACTTCAAAAAAAGGAAAACTAATTCAAGCACCAATAGATTTTTAGTGAGGAAAAAACAAATCAGAAGATGCAAGAGATGGGGCCAGGGAGGGGGACAAAATTGGGGAAGGGGATGAATTTTACAGTAAAGGGGAAAAAAGAAAGAGTAGTAAATACACTGTGCTACGTGCAGATGTAAATTTGCTACCATGAATATCTCAAACCTAGCTGATGTTAAAATGCAATAGTCTTTCAATAAAATCAGTTTTTTTAGAATCTAAGAACAACCTTTTAAAAAAAAAAAAATGATATGTCAGCATCTGAGAGCTATGAGTTGCCCTATAAGGCGAAAGTGCCTGGAATCTTTATCCTGAAGGTATGAGATTTCCAAGGAAAATGCAAAAGAAAAATGAGTGTAAAACTGAAAAGAAAAAATTACTTATGGAAAAAGACATTTAACCTAATGGAGGAAAATGGTGGTTACTGTGTTCCAATTTATTACCAGTATTTCTGTATTTAAGATAATTTTATGAAATAATGAAGTTGAAATTCTTGACAAATGTTTCTCTCTAATAAGTGAAAACATGATCTTGAAATAAAATGAATAAATGCATTTGTTCCCACTAGCCGTCTCACAAACAGCTTTTTCACTGAGTATCTATATCTATTAAAAAACAGAATATACATTCACATTTTTATCTTTCTCTGAAATAGGTCAGTGTAAAGGCTAGTATTATATGAAACAATATTATACCAGGACACACATACACACATCTAGTCTTTATTAGAACAAATATTATTTTTCTTGCATAATACTGTGATTAAGAATACTCAAAGCAATTATCCTCTGGAAGCGTGGCTTAGTGGTCAAATTTTAAATGATCTTGATGACTCTCAGGGAATTGCCACATCTCCTTAAACTTACCCAACAGTTGTAACAGTGAGAGCTGCAAAATAATTCCAAGGTTTCTAAGAAAGAATCCCTACTTGCTACTTTTAAGAGAGCTAGGAAAAGGATGTTGAATAAGGTTTGAACCCATTTCTTTCACCTACAAAAATTTTTAAAAACTGAGCCATTATGTAAAGCCTCCAGTACCCACTCTGAGTTATAAATATAATATCAATCTTATAAATAACCTCAAAACGTAGGAAATGGCTTTGTTGTTTTACTGCCAGTATTTTTGTTGTTACAGAGAGCCTTTCCGAACAGAATCACCAGAGTAAATTTACTCCACCAGTGAGTCAGTTGCTTATGAGGACTTTTGTTGTCCAGATGGTTTGAGACTAAGGCTAAACCAGGGGTAACTCTCAAGTGTAACCAGTGGAAAGACTCTTCTGCTGAGGGACTCTAGTCTAGTGGGCTGTAGGCCAGAGCATGGGTTTCTTTCACAATCTCCCAGCAGAGCTGTGGCCTTTTCTACAACCCTTGCAAGTCACGTCACCTGAGAGGCCAAGAGTTAAACTGGCTGTACAATCTGAACCACGAAGGTTGGAAGTAAATCTAAATGGACCAATAGCCTGGCTCTGTTTCATGAATAAACAGAGAAGTTCAGGTTTGGGACCCTATAAAGTTAAGTCAATATTAGTTATAGAGGAAATCCTGTTTGTTCTTTCTTCTGTTATAGTTGCTTTTAAAATAGAACTCAAGTATAGTTTTTGTCATATGTTAAAATACTCAAAACACCACTTAACAGACACACACACACACACACACACACACACACACATACACACACCAAAGAACCAAGATGGTTTATAACCGAATAGAAAGGAAATCACTGTTTTCTTTACAACTAGGTACATGATAAGTTTTCCCAGTATCCTTCAAATATATAGCTTAAAATGTCCCTATTTATGAAATGGGAAACACTCACCCAGATTTTCTAATACCTGATCATAGCTATTAGAATATAAATTCATGATTGATTACTATTAAAACCCGTTTTGAGCATTTTAACATGTGACAAAAACTATACTTGAGTTCTATTTTAAAAGCAACTGTAACAAAAGAAAGAACAAACAGGATTTCCTCTTTGGTTCTATTTGGTACTAATTTCTCTCAGTATTCATTACCTAAAAAGTATATGTAATAAGATCTGAGTGATCCAATGCTTAAATCCTGGGTACTAGGGTGATGATTTATAACCTCTTTGAAGCTGTGACAGTATATCTTGTTTGCTGGATTTCACAACTCTCCCTCCCGTCATATCATCCCCACATTCCCAAGAAATATAATTCATCTATTATATGGATTTTTTTAAACTTAAATGAATTTAAATTAATATTACTTTGCTCTAAGATTTTGTTTTGTCATTAATTTAAAAAATAAGAATTTCCTTTTCTCTAAAATCTGAGCCACCCTAAAACTTGAACCATAATTAATCTCTTGTCCTGCTATTATTCCTTTAGTTCTTTAAATTCATCTATATCACAGTATTTAATGTTGTACATTTGTTGATTAATTTTAAATCTTTCTCCCTAACTTAACAGCAAGGATCATCTTATAGTCATCTTTTTTTCCCCAGAATTTCTATCACAGTGCTTACTAAGAGGGAGATTCAGTCAATGTTAGTCAAATGAATTAATGAAGGAATGAGCAGTGGCCTTGGGGGCAGAAACACACCCAGGATGTGAAAAATACAGAACAGAGAATCATTATTCTAGTGGTTTAACGATGGGCCTCTGCAAAATTCTCTGGTCTGGAACTCAAACCCAGTGAGAGAGTGAATGTGAAACACTTTACAAACTGAAACCCTACATAAATGTGAGCAAATGTCACTGTTGTTTATTATTTAGCAGCCTTTAGGGAAAAGTTTCTGAATTTGTGAATCAACAGTCTGTGAAAACAAGAATGAACTTGGCTTACTGGAGTGTGAGAGCTATAGAAGGATTAATAAATAGAAGCAAGTTGACAAGAAGTTGTCCCATAACACGGAGGAGGTCCAGTTTGGGGAAACTGGGTCTTACTGAGGTCTTTCTTTATTATTCACTTCTGTGATCTGACTTATAAATAACATTTCTTAAGATTTAGATAATTCCATGCAGCATTCCCAGAAATTGGTGGTACCAGGTACAAAACACACAGGCTTGATTGGTCAAGGAAACATATGTTACATTTGGATAACTCTATTGAGAGGCTAAAATACTGACGCATTTTGAAGTGACCATTGGTAGTAAGCTTCAGTGGTTCTGAAAGATGCAATAAAAATAAAAATATCAAGGCAATTTGACAAGCTACTGTGGCTCAAATAGATTTTAGTGGCAGCCAAAGTTCACAAATTATGTCAATGAAACTGGATTCCATTAAGTCAATCAGTAACTAAGGAAATAGTTAATTGAGATGCAATCACAAACTAGAAAAACAGGATAAATTAAAGAAGTAAGAGGAATAATCACATTTCTCGATAGTACACGCTATCAGACAGCAGAATCTGATGTCTGGAAGATAAAGCAGGCAGATTTCAAAAATAGAAAAGGAGGTCATGGTCTAGGACAAAAGTAATTTCATAAAGGTAGTCAGTCAAATGAAACCTTTCTGAAAAGCAGATGACGTCCTCACAGAAGGCAATTGCCTAAAAACTACTAAAACGTGTTCTGATACTACAGACAATCTGCCCAAGGTCACACAGCTAGTAAATTGCAAAGAGCCTTTTCAAAACCAGGCTGAATGGCAGGAAAACGCCCTTCTCTTTTATAATATACTTCTTTCAGCCAAACAAGGGATAATCAAGAGATGCACAAAGCTATGAGCTATATATTCCCCTTACCACTTTTCTGATACCAGTTTCAGAAAAGCCGTAAGTAGCAGTAACAGTAACAGCAGAAAACTTCCAACTTATACAGATCATTTGTTAAATGCTAATATTAAGAAAAAAAAAAAAGAAGGGCTGGAGAGAGAGGGAACAGAGAGGGCGGTGAGGTGGGGGCAGATGGAGAGAGAGAGAAAGAAAGAAAGAGAGAGAAAGAAAGAAAGACAGAAAAAAATAAAGAAAGAAAGAGAGAAAGAAAGAAAGAAAGAAAAGAAAGAAAGAAAGAAAAGAAAGAAAGAAAGAAAGAAAAAAGAACTTCAAGGCCGACAGAAGTCGAGGAACTCAAATCAAGGATTATTAGAGAAAATATCAGTTTATTCTTTTTTTTTTCATTTAACGAGTAATTGTTGGGTGTTTGCCATGTGCCAGTTATTGGAGACCCAGAGATTAGAAAGTCATCTCTGCTGTTAAGAAGTGCGTATGTGAGGAAGGAAGAGGGAGTACAGACAGACAAGCAAATAATTTCAGTACAATGTGGCATTGATATTGAGAACTAAAAAAGTAAATAAAGGGACATTATGTTGGGAAAAATATCTTTTTTCAATTCCTGCTTTTTCCTTTCAGGTGAGGGCTTCCAGCCCTCCTCCACACAGTGCAACTCTTTCCCAGGAAAGAGGAAAATTTGTTTCATCTAATGAGTATGAATAAAGAAAGTGGGGGTTTATAGGCATGTTCCCTGGATATCTCTCACTCTTCTCCATTTACCCCTCCATCCTTCTCTGTCACAGCCAGCCTGACTGCACACTAGAAAATTTCCCTGCTTTTCCATGCCCTGGTTTCCCCGATAGGCCCATACACTGTCAGTGACCAGAGGATCACTGATAGAAATCCTTCTTGCTCATATGCGCAAATCATATTCTCAAATACCCGCATTATCCATAATAAATGTCTCATGTCTCAAGATGCAATACACTGTAGTGGTTAGAGGCATAGACTCTGAAGTCAAGCTGGTTAATCCTCAGATTTGCCACTTAATAATAGCCAGGTGACTTTGGACAAGTTTCTTGGTTTCCCTGTGCTTTAATTTCTCCACCTACAAAATGGGACAAAGATTATCTACTCATAGTATCAAGAGTATCTACTCATTGTAAATACTGAATAATTAATATTGAATTTATATATATACATATATATATATATACACACACATGCAGACACACACACACACATACAACACTTGAAACAGTGCCTGTTACAAAATGATTGCTATTAAAGTTTGAGTTATCATTGCTATTACTGTTGTTATTTTGGACTCCATCTGTCTTAATCTTTCATTCCTGCCCATTGAAAACGGGGGCAGGAAGGAGAAATACTATTTATCAGGGTATTCCGACTTTCATTTCCAACGGTTGTGAAAGTTTAAGAAATCTTACACAAATCTTTGAGTAATTGCCCATTTGTTAGTAGTTCACCCTTACTGGATGAAATCTGGACGTTTCTAACAATGGATTCCAAATGCCAGGCAAGTATCTCGGATTTTAGCCCAAAGTGTATGGAGACGGACAAAACTAATTAGGTCAGATTTTTCCATCCTTGCTATCAGCTTTTCCTTTTAAGCATAGACTTCCTTTTCCACCAGGGTGACTCCTCTCATCAAGGCGGGTAAGCAATTCCTTACCTGGTTGTCAAAGATTTACTCCCATGTCCCTTGTCCTCTGTACATTCCAGAGACCCTGCCTGCTGTGACTTCTGCATGTCCTACCCAGGTCTTTCCAAAGCTCTCATGGGAGAAGAAGGTTCTTTTCCGACAAATTATACCTAGTTACAGGAATTCTTTCCTTAGGATCATACCTTCCTTTAGAAGTTTAATGGGGGCAAAAATAATTAGAAATACAATGTGTTAAGTATAGCTAAAGAGATATCTAAATTGTATCAAAGGAGTGTGACAGTCAGGACAGGAAACAGATGGCATACTCAAAAGGAATGATTAAAGAGAGTTTAATAAAGATTTATTTACAAAGGTGTAGGCAGAACTAATTAAGCACCAATGTTGAGAAATTGTTCTCACCCCTAGACCTGAAGAGTCAAAGGAAAAAAGCTGTTACCAAAATCAAAAAGGAAGCTCTAGCTATAAGGTCCAATCCAAGGCTTAAGAAGGAAGGAGTTGGGGAACTTTCTACACTCTTGCTCTCTCTGTGTCCTCTGCTGCTTCTTCCAGAGCCTCCCATTATTCATGCCTGCCAGAAGGCCAGAGGGTCAAAAGACCTAATTAATATTGTGCAAAGAGAGCTGTCTCAAGGGCATAAAACAGGTAGAAAACGCTAGAGAGGGGTTTACAGGGGGTAAATGAAGAATAGCCCAGCACATGAACAAGAGGTGCTAAGTCTTCCATAGGACTTCAAAGATGACTTTTTAGAGGAATAATACTTGAGCTCTGTCCTAAAAGATAAGTAGGGGCTTGTTAAGTGAAGATACAAGTACAACATTCTATCAAAGAGATAGCACGTTCAATGGTTGATACATAGATATTAAAAGAACATGCATGGTTCACCATGTGGAAGAAGCACATAATACCTTTGGAGAGATGAGCCTGAAAAGAACATTTAGGATCAGATTACAAAGTTTCTTAAATTCCCATGTGAAGATGATTGAACTCAATCCTGTAGTTAATGAGTATCCATTCAAAGCCTATAAGAGAGGAGAAAGACAAACATGAACATATTTAAGTGAGAAAAAGATAACTTTCATGGTGGTATAGAGGGTGTACTAAAATATTGAGAGGCCAGAGCAGCGGCAGTGACGATGAAGTGAGGAATCTAGAACTATTCTGAAGATAAAATGAACAGAACTTGATCACCTAATAACTATAAGGAGTGCCAACAAAGACAGACTCCAGGTGAGTATCCAGATCTTATTTAAGACAGTTGGTGGATAGAGTTATTATCATTCATGACAGAATTCAAGAAGACTACATTTGTGGGAGACCACATAAAGCCTTCTTTCATACATACTGAGTTCGTTACGCCTGTGCAGCATCAGTGGGGAAATATCTAGCTGGCCACGAACGATAACAGATGACCAGGCCACCATGGAGAGACTTAGGAGTCAGATAAGCAGTTTGGGGAACAACGATTTATGTTTTGTAGCCTGTGTGAAAGAGAGTCACCCAATTTATCTCAACCTCTGTAACTAACAAAAGGGCCCGGTGTCAGGGGAACAAATGTGACTCATCATATAATGAAATAAACCACAATGAGAGAGTCAAATAATCCACTTGATGCTCTTTGCCACAGGAAGGGTATTTCAGTTGTTAGCAATGTGAGTTAGAAACTCATAGCTCAGAAATGCATGTTAGTTTAAGAATGTTCTTTAGAAAACGATAGTCAGTTTTGAAAACTAGGTACTATTTGTTCCTTAAATTTAAGCTCATCTATTTTATAAACTTCAAGTTTCCCATAGCAGCTTCATTTTACTATATAAACGCATATCGCAGTAACATACAAGTATTCTTCAATGGGGTCATTTGGTAATACCGTGTCCAATAAAGTTCATTCCCTCATAGTAGGTATGTAATGAGAGGATGGGAGACAGATAAATGAAAGCAACTGACTAAATAAAGTGATTTTGATTTTGTTAGGAGTTTGATATACATCTAAAAGAGTATAAAAATATAATCAAGGGAAAATTAGAAACTGTCTGGTTTGGTACTCCCAGGTGGAGCAGTGGTTAGGTCGACTGCCTCCAAAGGAGCAAGACACATACGCCCTGGGTCAGAGGGCAGGGGTAAAACAACCAGTTTGATGAACTAAATAGAAATAAAGATGTTTCTTCCTCCTCTTTCTTCCTGCCTCCTGCCTACTCATCTTTATTCCTGCTTGCACTTTTCCTTTTTTTTTAAAGAAAAAAGGAAGAAAGAAAGAAACTGCCTGGTTTTGCTTCATCAGTGGAAAAATGCCAGAATTAGCTACCTATCAGTTTCTCCTGTGTGCAGCTGCCCCAACCGCTTTACTTAAGAAGTGAAACACTTTTCTTCCAGTTTCTTGCTATGTTAAATTATCATAGGGATAGGGTCTCATAACTTATTTTGCATATTTCCCAGTAAAGTTATTAGTTCTAATCACCCAAAACCAAGAGAACTCTATGATAACCAGCACAAGTACCATAGAGACACAAGTAAAACCAAATGATTTTTGACTCCTAGCTTTACACATCATCAATGTGACATCATATACCTATTCAAAACTGACATTATTGAGTAGGCTCCATTTTGTTAAAATCTTCATTTCAAAATTTTATTCAAAATAACCTTAGAAAAAAGGGGTCTGCTTTGGTGACTGTCTTTCTTATGGAATTTGGAATGAGCCATTAATGTACTGCAGAATCATGTCCCTTCCCAATCTCAATCTGATGTCATTTCTTTTTTTTTCGCTGGGTGCTATCAACACGCATTTTTTTAAATCACTCATCCACCCAGACCTCCCTGCCCATGTACCAAGTGGAAGATTTCTTCTGCCTCCCTACAGAATAAAAGTGCAGATACATACCATCTAGAGTCTCCAACTAAATCATGATATGGCTGAGGCACCCACAGATCATATGAAATCTCTCTGTAAACCAGAGTCTACCTCTAAATATCTGAGTTAAATGTACCAGGGAGACACAGGAACAGTGGAGATACTTGAACTTTCATTCAATATTTAAAACACATGTGTCTTATTTATGTTTCTCTTTTAAGGGATGCAGTCCATGTCCTAGTCCTAGTCATTCAGTAGAATGAATTAACAAATTGTCCCATATGTAATTTTTCCTTCTTTTTAATGTTTTACATTATCCAATTTTTCTTGAGTGAATATAAACCGATTATATATTAAAATAATTTAAATTCCCTATATTTTGTTTGTGTTTTATTTAATAGGTACATTTTTATATCTAGCTCCATGCTATTGTATATTTATATATTCATACTTATAAATGAAGTAATTAAGGAAATCATTTAAAACTGACTTATGAATCAGTACATAATACACTTTCAACATCTTAGAGTAATTTGCTCATTACACTGCAGAATATTTAAATACAGAATATGTATTGTCAATTAACCAAAATTGAAATGAAGTTTTTGTTGTTTTCTTATGACACAACTGGGTGAAAAGCAGAACTACCCGGAAGTTTCATAAGAAAACTCCAAACCACTTTAGACTTGTCCGTTGTCAGGTTTTGTTACATTCCGTCTAACTCAACCCAGACTCCCCAAGGCTGGCAAACAGGGCAAATTTTGAGTCAAAGCCACACCCTTCCTTTGAGTTTTGGAGATGCACTGAGAATTCTGGGAGAAACCAAGAGACACAGCAGTATTTTCCTCCAGATGTGGCAAGTCTGTCACTTTCAATGTTTATTCAAATTTCAAACTTAAGCTAACAAATACAGACAGTTGCCTGGGCAGGAACTGATAAGGAAGGGAAGGAGAATCTTCAAGATCTACTCCACTCAGTATTTCTTTTTTGTTTTTGTTTTTGTTTTTGCCCCCATCCTGAGAAGTGATTTTAATCTCTTTAAAGGAGTATAGCTTTGTAAACAAAGGAAATAATAATAAATTATTATTAAACAAAAAGAAAATATCTATTCCACTCAGAACAACACTGATGTTGTAAGATTCCCTAGAAGAGGGGACAAGTCAGGAAAGAAGGCAGGACCTGGAGAGGATGCGGAGGGAACCAAGGAGGACAGTGTAACATAACCACAGATTAAGATCAATCCAATTCTGTGGTCCTGAGATCCAAGGGGAAATTTTTTTCAGTTGACCTAATCATATTTATTTGTCTGGAGGCTGACTCCATGTCTAAAGCATGTTGCATTCACAGATGATCATTCAATATGTAAAGGCATAGAGTTTTAATCTTTAAAAAAATTCAGGGAAAAAAATCCAATATTGCAAAATTTGCTTCACTATCTACTTCTATCCCTTATGCTTTCCCCTGTTAGCAAGTCCTATAAATAATACATTGAAAAATGATTTTTATCTCAATTTCTCAATTTGTTTTCTATTTATTATAGTCAACATTCATTGAGTACTCATCTATTTTTAGTCACTGTACTAAGTAATTTACATATTTTATGAGCAACTACTTATCCCCTACTCATGATATTTCCTTCCAGATGAGGGGACATCCATTAGAGTAATCTTCCCAACCTGTATACACTTACTACTTCCCAGGAAAGGAGGAACAAATATGATAGTTTGAAATGAGCCGCAGGGCACACAATAAAGATTAAATATTCCTTCCCCCGTCTCCATTCTCTTTCAGATAGCCTTGCCTGCAGAAAGCATGTGAGCTGGTCTGCCTGCAGCAAGGCAGGTAGCAGAATGAGAAGGGCCTTGTCCCTGCAAGGCTGGAAAAGGGCAAGTCAAGTTCAGAACGGGCTGGATATGCAGCTAGTATGAGACAGTCTCCTGGGAATATCATGCAGCTCAGGATGGTGAAAGTGAGAGTTTTCTTTGCTTCTGGCAAACACAGAAGGCAGAGATTCCATATGGCTCATTATGGGAGACCTGACGAAACAAAACTTAGAGCGGTGTATAAGAAAAATTCTTCCTGGGTCAGAAAACAAAATGAGAGTCAAAAAGAAATGTGCAAGGAAGCAAAGAAAGAAGATATTCATATCAAGCAAAATAGTACTAACAAACAAGAACCAGCCACCGGCCGAAGAAAGGGAACAATCAAAACAACAAACAAGACCAAAACAGGAAAACAAAGCAGTTGTAAACTCAGAGGAATTCTTCTGAAAAATAGCAGAAAGAAATACCACAGAGGAAGTAAAGCATTAGAGCCTCGATGCAGAAAAAGATGAAAGAACTGCTGCTGAAGGCTTGTGACATTCCAAGTGAAAGAAAGTCATAAGTGGTTCATCACATAAGCGACAGAAACTCACTAAGCTGATGGGGTGAAGGTTCTGCAAGCAGTTTTCATTCAGATCTCTGCTGAGGGGGATTATACTGTTGACGAAATCGTAGAGCAGGAGGAAGTCATCCTTAGGATGCAGGTGTCTTAGCCACAGCGACAGATAAAAGCAGAGAACAACCAATATGGTGGTGAAGAGCTATGGTGCCTGTTAAGTATCTAGAGGGAGTCCCACTCTTTTCAGCACGGGATACTAGAAACATGAGATGCAATGGGAAAAGGGGAAGTAAGAGGTTTTTTAATATGTTAGATAGGAAGGAACATACTATTGATTGTGGCTTCACAATCAATATGGGCTTCATGATAAGATTTTCAAACCTTTTAGAAGCTAGTAGTGTTACAAATGCCACTCCCTGAGAAGGAGATTGTATGATAGATAGAAGAGGTGCCTCTTCTTCCCAGAATAGGAGAGATCAACTTCTTGATAGAGGATTTCTCCTACTGTAGTTTAAGCTCACATTTTCTCAACCCCCAAAAATTGGAAGTGATTGCCATCATACTATATACAGATGCACAACCATTTGTCACTGCTATCACCTTGGTCCAAGCCACATTCACCTACCCTATTTCAAAGAGTTCTCCTTTTAACATCTGCTTCCCAGTGATCCAAACAAGCGCCATATGTAATTCGACAACTGGGCTAGACATAATTTGGGTTGGGAAATAAAAGAGGGAATTAATTTTCAGGCTGGGGTACAATGTTGCCTTCGAGTAAATTTATATAATGTGTTCATTTGGCCTGTTTTAGAACACTCTGAAAAAGGATAGAAGCTAATCTTCTAACCTGGAGTATAACAGGAGAACACACAGAGGCGTTTACATCAGATTGGGGGAAGAGATGTACGAAAGTGAGGACAGGACTATCCTGACAATCTGCTGATATTTCCCCCAAAAGTGGATAGTGACAGGCTGGTTGAAACAGACTGAATGGTCAAACCCAATTAATTAATGGGACTACAATCTAGGAAATGTTAAAGGGTAACCTCCTCCCCACACACACACAGACACCCCTACACACAATGATATTTTCCTTGTGGAAGACACTTCACCAATGAATACTCCTGTCAACTGTCTGTAACCTCAGGGGAAGAGGAGTTACTTTTCTTCTTAATGGAATAGGGAGATACAGAGAGCACATACATTGTTATGAGTAGGTTTTGCCAGGGCAGGCTCCAGCATGGAGAGGTCTGAGGTGCCATGTATCTAAGACACACCTTCAACTTCCCTTTGTATCAGTTGGCATTAGCAGGTGATATTCTGATCACCATCTATGTTCTCCATTACTCTCTCACAATTGGGTTTGAATTCCAGTGAGGACTATTATTCCCTTTTAACTTAAGGGGAGCCTGAGCTATAGTTCCCCCAAGAAACTTATCTAAGATCACACAGTTAATAATTGGTGGAATTAGAATCCAATCAGAAGTTGAGTTCTTAGCATACATGCTTTTTAATTTTATCATTTCTTTTTATAGATCTACTTCCATGATGAGAGTTTTTGACACACAAAAATTAGTATTTGGATTCAACTAGTGAGTATAAAAGTAGTGTGGATAAGGTTTGGTTCTATAGTCTTCCCTTAATTTATTTTGGATTGTTTCAAACTTTTAAATAATCATATTTGAAGCCTCTTATTGAATGTCCTGACAGATATTTCAAGAGAAGTGATGTTAAGGAGAGTGTAACTTCTAATTAACTTATTTTTGCTTGTGCCCTCTAGCACATGATAAGGAGATGGCCTACCCCAAACATTTTCATCTTTGTACTAGGGACCTGGATAAGCTTGAATCTAGATATGTAAATTAGCCTGAACATAAGAATCAATGAAGTAGAATTAAAATGATAAAATACTCATCTTAAAAATCAAACAATTTGTCAAACGTACAAGTCTATTGTATACTTTTCGGGACATGAAGAGAAGGATGGCGTGTGAACTAGGTAAAAGGTATTAAATGTCAAGTGAAGGAAAAAACTGAAATAGTGGCGAACCTGATGTATTACATACAGTTGTGGACTGACTGTGCTGTTCACCTGAAACCTATATAAGGTTATGGTGCAATGTTCCTTCAATAAAACTAATTTTTAAATGTTGCTCTTTTCTGTAAATTAAGAGACTATGGAGCCATAAAATGGCAAGGCATTTAAGTTTAGCCTAAAACTGGGCATTGCCATAGATTTCAAAGGAGATATAAACAAGCAAATTTGCCTAATTTTCCTTTGGACTGGTCCTTGATAGTAGTTTGTTTTTAGACTTTTTATAAACAGGATTCAGATGTAAGTTAGAACAAAACTTTCTTTAAATATCTTCCTTTTCTTGTTGTTTTACTTAAAACTTCTTGTTAGAAATAATTTTTACCCCCAACTATCCTATAAAAAGTATTCTCCTATTGATGGAATGACATCAAAGATACCACAGAAACTTTGCTTCTCATTTTCCTGGGCTCAAGTGAAAGTGAAACACTTTCTAAAAAACACATGGAAATTATTTTATACATGTAATAATTGAAAAAAAGGATAAAATTTGTCAAACTTAGAGGCGTATTCCATACTTTCAAGGAAGGGGCTTCGTTCCTTAAGCAAGCATCTTTTGAGAGGTGTGTTTCTAGATACTATGGCCTAGATGAATGAGAGTCTGACACCCTGATAGCCCATAACCCACCTTTTATATGCCTAAATGGGGATTCTCAAACATTTACTGATTAATAGTTTTCATAATGATGTTAGCAATCATTGATTCTCTTCTGTCTAGACTATTCTATTATCTGTAGAGTATTATGAGCTTATGAAATGATTGGAATATTTTGTTTGAATCTATTTCATAAAAATGAATGGAAAGCATAAGTATAAAATGCTAATTCTTATGATTATTCAAGTAAGACAAGGATGAAAATTATTAGGCATGCTAAGTGCAGCAAATATTTGGCCTCAATCAAGTTCTTATTGGATTTAGACTAGCCAACTGTTTAACAAATGCAAGAAACAAATTTTAAGTATTTGTTCAAAATACAGAGATGTTGTGACAGAGAAAATAGATCCATAAAATTTTGCATTGGAAATCAGTATCAAGAAATGTCCCAAGAATCCAAATACAAAGAGAAGCATTAGTTCCACAGCCTTGTTAACAGGATCCAGCTTGTGGCTAGATTCCTCTTGGAAGGAAAGAAGAAGACTGATGCTTTCTGTTGAGAAAGTCAGCATACAATCTTGTGTTTGACTCTCTGCAAAGTCCCATGAAAAATCGCCTTTTTCAACTCCTTCCCAACATTAAAATATTGACTACTAAATGTCCTTTAAATAAGCTAAAAGAGCTAGAATTTGAAGTAAGACATTACTTTAGAAAATTAATTTTTATATGTCTTTGGTATTTAAACTATGCATGGATTACTTGACATGGTATTAGAAACCTTTCACTTACAAAGAGTGGGAAAAGACAACTCAGAAGACACAAAAAATGAAATACTGCCATTTGCAACAATATGGATAGACTTTAAGGGAATTATGTTATGTGAAGTAAGTCAGAGAGGGACAGTTAACTGTTTTATGATTTCACCTATATTCATAGATGCAGAGAAGAGAGTGGTGATGGTCAGGAAGAAGTGGTGTACAAATTGAATGAAAGGATCAAAAGGGTAAATGCTAAAAGCTAACTTTTTATGGTGATGAATGGCAACTAAACTTATTGTAGTGATCATTCCATGTTGTATACAAATACCAAATCATTATATTGTATGCCTGAAACCAATATATGTCAATTATACCTCAATAAAAACAGTTGTTTAAAACCACTATGGCAGGTGCTTTGAGTCAGTGGGTTCATAGGGTAAAATCAAAACAACTTTGCATCCTTACTGTCCATGCTGGGTTACTACTTACCTCAAGAGACATCCAGATCAGGACACTCCTAGCTATTAAGACTTCAGATTATAACTTGTAGTATAAAAAGTTTTACTGTTAATCAAAATGTTCAATAATGAAAATGTAGGAGTCAAAATTCAAAATTTCCTGTAAATTTTCTTTCCTTGACAAAGCAGTTGAAACGAACAGGGCTTAGTTTGCTGCTTGGTGCTTCTAATCCTCTTACCTCACTGACCATCAGGCTACCTTTGTATTCTCCAGGATTAACAGGTCAAGGAATAAGAACTCGGGGCAGGAAATGCCTTACTTGACCGGCACCAACGCACTCTGGCATTGTTTTCCTCTAGTTGGGGTAAGTGTTTAAGGCTCCCTCATTCTGGCTGATGTTCAAAGCTGACCGGTCTTCTCGTGGGTGGTTTCATGGGTACTTTGGAGTCCACTATATTGAACTGTCTGTTCAATGGATAAAACACTTACCTACATCTGCTCATTTATGTTTTCTCCCACAGTAGTGGGAATTAGGAGAACTAACACTCTGTTGTGGTCACTTCACTTTTCTGGCCAAAACTCTTGAGTGAAATTTGAAATGACTCCAGATTTGTTCTCTTCTGCTGAGGCTACACCTAATCTATGAGAAACACTCCAAAATCTTTGTTCCTACAACAATCCCACAATGCAGGCCTGGTTCTCTCTGTCTTTTTCTGTCTTTCCCTTCCTTTTCTTTTGTACTTTATATCAATAACTAGAATTTCTTGTCTTGCTAGTTGAGTTCATTCATTTAAGCTTCATTAACAGTCATTTTTGGTTCCTGTGCAAATGTGCCTACTCTGAGGTGATGAGTATGATTTCCCATCCTTCCCTCTATAAAAAGGTAAAACGTTTTATAGATTCTAAACTTACAAGATGATAATTACATATATGTATATATATATATATATATATGTTTCTATAACAATCATTCTTTCATACTTTTGAAGGTCTAAAAGTAGCTGGACTACAAAGAAGCAAAGCAAATGAACAAATAAAACAAATAATAAACAAATTCTTAGATACAGAAAACAGATTTGTGGTTGCCAGAGGGGATGAGTTGGTAGGATAAAACAGGTAGAGTCAAGACTTTGGGGAGGGGTAGAAGCTAGACTTTGGAAGTAACCGTGATGTAGTTCTTACAGATGTAGAAGTACAGTGCTGTACACAGGAAATCTATATAATGTTATAAACCAATGTTACGTCAATACAAATTGTATTTTAAAAATAAGTAAATAAAGGAAGCTGGAAAGTATGGCACAGGACTCTCTGACTAATGAATGTATCAAGTCAAAAAAGAGAATATGAAATAGGATTCTCTATTCTCTCAAATGTTCCAGAGAGGTAGTGATAAATAGGATAATTTTCCTTATGGTTCCCAAATAACTTGGCGATAGCCCAGCCTTTTCATTGTCCAAAATAGTTTTACCCAAATGCTCAGTTCCAAGAAATCATCTCATGATAGCAACTGAGATTTCCTTCTCCAACCAAAGATAACAAGTTCAAGATTCCTCCATCTTGCTGAGTCCTCATCTTTTGGTAGGACGGATCTAAATGATAGTTGTACCTATGTAGATAATTTCCTTCATCCTGAGAGGATCCACTTACCTAATTGTGCAGTGCTGAGTGTGAATCATGAAACCATATATATGTGTAGTGAGGAACCAGGGCCCCATGCTGAAATGAGAGATTTTACTAAAATTTGGGTAGACGTGAAAGGTGGGAAATGATGGCAGTTGGGAGGAGGGATCAGTATCATCACTGTTTTCTGACTGCAAGCTCTTCCCAGGATTTTCTCATGCATGAAGTTACTTGGCATAAACCTTGGCAGGTTACACTAAGGGTAATGGTTATGTACACAGATATTGGGAATTTTAATACTCACTCTTCCACTTACTAAATGTATGGCTTTGGTGATGTTGCCTTAGCAGAGTCATAGAACGGGGTGTGGGTAGAAGTGCTTACTTCTGCTCCTTGCGGGCACCTAAAAACCTGTTGAAATCAGACCCTGAAACCCATGTCATTTTGATTTTCCCTGAAGGGAGCATACAGATAGGATTACCCAGCCAAGGATAACTCCCAATATAATTTTGTTACATCTCTATTCCCCCAGACTTACCAACAACTCAAGAGATGAGTCCAACAGTATCTATATCTTCTCTAGACCTTATCTACAGGTTCTCAGACAAGAAAATAGTCCTGTGTTTTGAGGTGGAGGGGTGGCAGACATTGCAGGCTGTAAGTGGGAATTTCACAAGACCCAGGGACAGCCATGTAGCTGGGCAGTTTGGAGATGAAAACCTAGTTTAGGAACAGGAAGAATCCCTGATGCCATAGTTTGGAAACCTTGAGTATTGCATCATTGATCTGACAGCTACTACCCTTATGTCTATTTCTAACAGAAGTTCCACTTTCGCCAATTTAGACAAAACCCTTGAACTGGCACTGAGCCATCTCTGTTGCAACAAGCCATGCAAATACCACGTGTAAGAGAGGGCCAGCTCTCCCTCTTGAAACAGCTACTGACAGTCACATCAAATGGAAAGTCATAGGTGAAATTCTGAAGCCAAATAATGCATAGCATAATGCTATTCACAGGAAATGAGTGATTTATTTCCTTATCTAAAATATAATACCTTTATTAAGTCTTTCAAGATATTTGGTTAAAAAAATCACACAAGAAAGATAAACAGAATAAGTAGTATGCAAAAATGGGAAGGATGGCCAATGTGAAACCTACAAAAAAAAAGTAATAACACACATTTTTAAATTCATGATAACTATATGCATGAAAGATATCTGAAATCTTTTTTATTACATTTTCATTAAGGTGACATTGTTTTATAACACCATATACATTTCAGATGTGCTGGATTATTCTTGATGAAATATTTATCATACCATGCCTATTATAAAATTTCTAATGAATCTTCCACCATTGTCCAATAGATTCCCTGACACCCTTTCCTCCTATACCTTTACCCACTCTGATAACCTCAGTTCTGTTCTCAAAGTCCAAAGGTTAGTTTTGTCTTACCTGTTCATTTGTTTTGTTTCTTTATATTCTACATATGAATCAAATCATTCAGTATTTGTCCTGATTATTGATTTATATAGTTATTTCACTTAGTACAGTCCCCTCTAGTTCCATCTGTGATGTCACGAATGGCAGGATTTTATTTTTTTATTACTAGATACCTATAATCTTATATAATAGTAATGACAGCTAGTATCCAGCATCGCACTACAGAAAATAATTCCAATTATGTTTTAAAATGTTCCATTATAGTCAATATAAGTAATAAGTGTCTTCTTTCAAACACAATAAAAATTAATTAAAAAATTTCATTCTCATTAGTGAACAAACACTTACTGAAGAACAGGTTAAGGGACTACTAAATTATTTTTGGCTTTGGCACCTACATATCTTAGTCTAAACAGGACTAAAATATAAAACTGAAAACGCCCCTTCTCCTGTGTCACCAGTCTGCCAAATCCATTAATGTCTTTATTTGTACTTTCACTGCTGCTGTGCTCCTTCCAAATGTGCACACTCTAACCTGTGCAAACACAGAGAGGATGTTAGGAGTTCTATTTACTACCTATATTAGTTGAGATCCTTGACAAGAAATAACAGAAAACCTTTGAAAATAAATGGCTTTAATAAGAAGAAATACGTATTCTCTAACAATGTAAGTTCAGATGAAGTTGTGTAAGTTGGTTAAGGAATAACACCTTGAATGCAGGTTCTTTCCATTTTTCTCCTCTGTCATTCTCATTATTAATATTAGCTTTGTCCAGTCCCTGGCATCATATGCAGATACAATACTTCTTATGTGTCTTTTTTCATAAAGAGACACACCTTCCTCAGAAGCACCCAAGCAAACTTGTCTTTATGCCTCATTAACCTGAATTGCGTAAAATGACCTATTCATTTCTATGCCACTCATGGTGATTGACTTAAGAAAACTGAGTGAAAGGGGGTGAACTGTAAGGGAAAATATGGGGTTCTTTTCAAAAGAGGAAGAAAAAGAACAGATGTTGAGTAAACAATACCGGCGCCTACTCAACCATTGAGGATGTGCCCTGTGTTACAGGCCAAAGTTAACTTTCTGCTGTCTTACTTACTCAGGCCCACATACTAAACAGTCACAGATATTACTGGGAAAGGTGATCTTTACACCTTAAAAGGATTCTCACCTCCTCACCACACACCACAACAATCCACCCACCCTTAGATTTTTTTCCTCCTCTATTGCCTTTTTGTGTTTTGTTTTGTTTTTGTTTTTGTTTTTACGTAAAGATTCAGGCAGGAATGAAGGTGAGCAGAGGCAGGCAGGAAGAGAGGAAGAAGCACTTTTTAATTTCGTTGTTAACCTCAGATTGTTCCCACCGGCCCCAGGACATGAACTTAGGACCTTGGGATGTATGTGGACTCTGCCCAGTTGCTACCCCACCAGGTTTGCCTCTTTATTGCTTTTTTCACAGTGACCCTGGGCTAGCTTTGTCTTTCCTTTGAGGATTTTGATTCTTCCACAACATCTCTTAGACCTATTAGATCATATTTAATAGCAATGGAGTTATGTTATTGATCCAGAAATAAAGTGCTGCCAAATTCACACTCAGTGGAATAGAAACCTTATGGCAGCATTCTCAAAATATCTCCATAAAATTCTAGGAATATTCCACTAAAGACAAGAAGATTCTGTGGTCAAGTAAGTCTGGGCAATGCTGCATGTGATTTCATACTATTGTTTATTTGAAAGCTCTAAGAAGTCCTACAGTTAAATAAATAAATTCAGTATGAGTTCTGGGATAAAACTACCTGTGTTCAAATCTGGGCTCTGCCAGTTTCTAGCTGTATAAGCATGTTTAAACTTCTGTTTTGTCATTTAAGGAAAGAGGAGCCTAGTGGTGCCCTTTAGTGGGGGTTGCAGTGAGAAAATTCATGTACAGCCTATAGTGCAACTTTTTTCATTTATTTCACAAATGTGTATTGGTCGCCTACTATATTTTAAGGTCCCATGTCTCAAGTCTCTGGGGACTACATTCTAAACATTGAAGGAGGGGACAGACAGTAAATAAAGAAGTAAATAGAATTATTTCAGATAGTAATGAGTACTCTGGGGAAAATACAACATGTTGATATAACGAATAACTAGCATGAGAATGGTTATTTTACACAGGAGAGTCAGAGGGTCAGAGGCTCAGAGAATCTGAGATATGAGACTGGAGTCCTTCATTCATTCAGTCATTCACGCACAAATGTTTACCGAGCACTTAAAATGTGCCAAAACACTTTTAGGCATGGAAGATACAGCAATAAACAAACTTAGACAAGAGCAGCACTTATTTAATGTTGTTCACAGACCAGGAACACAAAAATAAAAAGGGAGTTATATAGTGACACGAATGGTAACAAGCTCTCTGGGTAAAAGAAAGCAGAAAAAATGGAAAGAATATTTCATTTTAACTTAAAATGTTAAACAAAGTTGCAGAAATTCCACACTGGAAAGCTGATGTATAAATAGAGACCTAAAAGATGTGAGGAAAGGAACCATACAGAAATCTGGGGGAAGAGAATTCTAGCCAGAAAGAACCAGCAAGTGCATAGGCCCTGGCATAAAAGTATGTACATGATGTTTTCAAGGATGAGCAAAAGAGCTAGAATATCTAAAAGAGAATAAGCATAAGAGAGAGCAGTAAGACATAAGGTGCCAGAAGATGAATGGATAAAGAAGATGCACCTTATATACACAATAAAATACTACACAGCCCTATAAAAGGTGAAATCCTGGCATCCGCAACAGCATAGCTGGAACTAGAAGGGATTGTTCTGAGTGAAATGAATCACAAGGAGAAAGGCAAATATTGGATGATCTCACTTACATGTGGAATATAAAAAAAACAAAGCAAAGTAACAGATGAAACAGAAACCACCCCCTGGACACTGACAACAGAACTGAGGTTACTGCGGGGAAGGGGTTGGGGTCAGGAATGAGTTGTGGTAATGGTGGTGGGTGTGGTGGCGGCATCCAACGGACAGTGGTGGAGGACTTTTGGTAACTTGGTGGTGGCATATATATGTATGTGTATATATATATACATTTTTTTTTTTGATGAACTGCGAACCTATACATATGGGCTTATATTATTTTGTAAATCAAAATTACCTCAATAAATATTACAGGTTTGTTAAAGTGCTAGATTAGGTAAGGATAAGCAAAGTTCTGGAATTAAAAAAAAAATTTTTGAAAGGAGGAAGAAGTATTTTAATTTATTTTTATTTAGTTGTTCACATTGGTTATTCCCCCAGACCTGGGAGACAAACTTGGGTCCTTGGGATATACATGAACTGTGCTCATCTGGAGGCAGCTAACCTAACCGCTATTCCACCAGAGTACCCCATGGAATAAATTCTTACAGGTAGATGCAATAGCAATAGCTAATGCCCTAAGTCAGGACCAAGATTGGCATATTCAATCAGGAGAAAAATAGGTGATAGGGATGGAGCATATAAAGCAAGGAGAAGAGCTGATGTGATAGGCCAGTGTAATGAAGGAGTGTGTGGGGGGTGGGAGGGGGGTGGTGATTTTTTTCTAAGTATATTGAAAAAAATTACCTATAACTGCGATTATTGTTGTTCATGAGACATTATTTTGATAAATAGATTGAGAAATGCTGCCTGTGAGCCAATTTTAACTCACCTTCTTGCTCATCTCCTTTATCAATCAGTTCCCAAGTATTGTAAATTATACTACTGCAGGAATATAGCAGAAACTTACTAACATATAATCTTTCTATTTCTTAAGTTATAGTTGGATCAAATCACTCCTCTGCTCAAAAATGTCTATATTTATTTTCACTTGTAGAATCAAGTCCATGCTCTGTAGCTGGCAAGGATTTCAAGCACTTTACATGCTGCACTCCTGTCTCGTCAGAGCTCAGCGATTTAACTTCTACCATTCTCTCACCCTGATCTCTCCTTCCCTGCATTCTTTGCTTATTGCGAGTCCCCTCTTCCTTCAGAGCCAGCACCATTCCTTCTGCTCTGAAATTATGCCTGGTAACCCTAGGTAGCCAGTCACTTACTCCGTCAGCACTGTACCCATAGTGTCACATCTACTTCGGCTGGTGTGTCTGTCTTTCTGCAGACTTCGTTGTTGTCAAGTGTCTCATTCCCATGAGACTGTAAACACATGGAAGACAAGGACTATTTTCATCATGTTTTCTAGAACTAGTGCCTACCTCACACAATTGCTAGGGCATGGCAGGTACTCAGTAAGTTGCTGATGAAATAAATTTAAGAGGTGTGAATGTGACAGGCACAGGGACACCAAGACAGTAATAATATGGCCATGCTCTATTTCGTATATCAAAATAAATCATGCTCAGTTTAAATCAAAAAAAGTAATGACCATTTATTGAGCCCTAGCCATGGCGAGGGCTCTATCTATATAGCATGCATTTAACACTACTGGAAATCCAATGAAGTAGGTGTTAGGACCCCCAGTTTACAGAATGAGGTAAAACCATTTGCCCAAGTTCATAGAATAAGCAGCAGGATTCAAACTTATGTCCTTCCAGCTTCCAGGACTGTGCCCTTTTCATTATACGTTGTATTAATTGGAATCTAGCCAGGCAAATGAACAGGACTTTCAGAGGAAGGAGTCTTTTTTGTTTTGTTTTTTCACAGAGGATTAGTTACACAGATGAATGGAAGAGTGAAGATGCCAAACAGGGAAAGATGAAGCAGCCCAGAGATTTTGCAAAAGTTAGAGGCTGTTTGCCTCGTAGCATGGGTGACATTGGGAAAAGATGATGTTACTGAAAGCAGAAGGCTGAGCTTCAGGGAGAAAAAGCTAGCACCACCAAGGGAACGGCCCACGGGAGCTGGGGCCAGGACGGGAAGCGCCGTCCAGTGGGACCCTGCCAGATTCCACAGGAAGTGGTGAAAGAAAGAATGAGAAATACCCTGGCTTCTCCCTTCCCCTGTTTCCAGTCTTTGATGGTGCTTCCCATTGCTTTAATCTTTCAAAAACCAAAGAACAAGAGAGCCTGTGAGAAGCAATAAAAGAACAGAGCATGGCAAGGGTGGACGCTTAAGTGCTTTTGGTGGCAGAAGGGTCAGCTCCGGGTATAGGAAACGAGGGGAGCAGCTACTCAGGGTGTTGTTGAGCACATGGGACTGGCTCAAGGTGCTCTGAAGTTCTTAAAATGAGACTTCATCTAAGCAGTGAATTTGGTCTGAGTCATCCTTTGCAATGTTTCCTGTAGCTTTAAATAAAACGTCCATTCTTTCAGAATGATACTTTTAACATGTTTACACCGTTTAACCTTTGAGAAGTGTAAGATCCATTTCAACAGGTATATACATTCACAATCCTGTTTTACTAACTCATCTCTTAATCATTATTTTGGCCATGAAGAGATGGGTCTGTGGAAGCAGAAAGACACTATTATAACCTGCATAACCTTGGGCTCTTAGGTCACTGGGGAGGGAACAAGAGAAAGCGAAGCCCAGATGAGCCAGGGGCCAGCAATAGAGCCGACAGTCACACTTGGATATTTGACAATTCCAGCAAAAGCGTGCAACCCAATTAAATAGTAAACATGATAACTGACCCACCCCAGAAAGCTGATAGCTATGCTTCTCATTACAAGATCCCCTCTGCAGCAGTACAGATATTTTCTTTAATGGTGCCTCCACTCCCAGCTCTTTTATTTTTTCCAGCTACTTCAGATCTAGCTCTGTGGGATAGTGGCGTGTAGGGTTTTTTGTCCCCGCAGTAAACGATCTCAGTCCATTAAGCCACGTGAAAGGAGAAAGCAACACTAACATCTGATCCCACGTCATGGGACCCTAGCCTAGCTTTGTACAAATGCCAGCTGCAGGCAGAACAGGGGCCAAGGGCAGAGGCAGAGTGGCATATGAGGAAGAAGACGAAAGTTCAGTCAGAGCGCAGCTGTATCACCGGTGAGATCTACGGAAACCGCTGCACTGAAAGCAGGAAGCAAACACAAGTTCAGGAGCCAGAGGAATGCAAGGGCCCACCGGGAAGGTGGTGCAATGGGAAGAGAAGCAGAGCTGTGCCTGTGAAAGAGGCCAGGACACCTGAAGCTTATCCTTGCTGAGAGCCTGCCTTGAGGTGCTTGAGAGAACCCGAGGAGCTAGGAAGTGTAGGGTGGGACAGGCTTTTAACATAACAATAAGACGCCCACCCCCCACAGCCATATCAAACTATCCTCACACAGTCTATTAACTTATCTTCATCTTGATGACCCTGAGTCATCCAAAAGAGGTTACATTTGGGTTAAATACAGCAATCTCCCATTTTAAAACTAAGGGAAGTATATGAAACGTTTTAGAAAAGGGTGAGAATAATATAGTCAAAAGGTGGTGGGGGTGGGGGAGAGGTTACCCTTGAAAGTATAACGGACAGTTGCCAGGAAAATTCACACATGTGTAATCCCACATGGCCCCCATAAATCTAAGTAGCTGTGGCAATGAATCAGAGCCATAGAGGAATAGCTTTTTAGTCGTGGATGTCTCCATTTCTCCCAGCAACAGTGACAGCGATTTTCCTTTCTAACCTCATGTTGGAGTTGTATGTGAACAGTCCCCTATAGCTGATTCAATTTGCAGTTTTTGAAAACTTTCAAGGAAGGTCTAAAAGAGATGGGCACAAACCGTGATGATTTGCTCTGTGCAGGGGGCTGTGACACCGTAATTAGTCTAGATGGGTGCAATCCTCGAGGGATAGAAGAGAGGAGGGGTTCAGGGGCAGGACAACAATCCTGAAGCCTATGGAGCGAGAATGGAGGCCCCAAAGGACAGTGGCTGCTGTTTCCAGAAAAGGGGGAGTGGGAAAGAATGATTGGCATTTGTCTACCACAATCTATGAAGTTCACAAAGGTAATAGGTAAAATAGCAGGGACCTGAATCCATGTTTGTCTATCTCTAAATTTTTTTTTTTTTCTTCTAGTGATGTGTCTCCTTTGCTGGGGGGAACATTTACAATTTCTGCCAAGCTCCTGGTGTTTCACTCTGTCCGTCCTCTCTCCTACCCTGCTTTTTACCCCCAGCCTGCAGTCCGCTTGGGTGGAAATGCAGAATATAATGGACCCGAGTTAATCATCTGCAGGTTTCCCCTGATAAGTCACAATATGTTTGCTGCGCTTCCTCCAAGAGTCAACAGCAGCTGCGGGGATGAGCTGAGAGTGGCCTATGGCATTCAGAACCCGGGCTCAGATGGGAGGCAGTGAGCTGGGAAGCCGTCTGAACACCACCATCTGGAATCCTTCTGTTGCCCTGAAGGCACTTGTCTGTGTCTCCAGTGGACACAGCTTAGAGATGCCAAAAATTAAGCCAAGTTCACTGAATGTACAAATGGCCTGACGTCAGTGGAATTTGCTCATAATTCAGGCCTCATGTGTGATGTACTGTCTGAACTCAGAGATCTGCCCACACAATCAGTGAGGAAGACAAGAAGGAAGAAAAAGTAGTGGAGGGAAAGAGGAGGAAGAAGAGAAGTACGAGGTGGCAGAAAAGGTAGGAAAAAAGCAGAAGAAATCTGGATCTGGCCAGCAGATGTGGCCGGACAGGTTCAGTTTTTGATTCCTGGGACCAACGGTCCCTGTAAGTGTGTCGAAAGCATTGGTGCCAAATATAACATGGCCTTTTAAAGTGCTGAGTTACGTGAAGGCATAGCTGTTAACATCGGTGTAGCAAAAATTCAGCTGCCACAAAGTCCAAAATGATGATCATTTGTTCTGCCAAGACCCAAGATTCCCCAGACGTGGGGGCCTGAGCAGAGTTATTCCAGATATATGTCCACATTGCCATTCTGTAAAACAAGAAGTTTGCTATTAAGAAATAGACATCTGTGATTCTGCTCACCCTGTGACCAGAGGCAGAGATACTGTGAAGCTAATGAAGCTTAAGCTTCAGAGTCCTCCCCTTGGCATGGGTCCCTGTGAGTTCTGGGAGATGCTAGCAGTTATGGAGTGTTCTAGATAGTGAGATGAAGGATATATATATATATATATATATATGTGTGTGTGTATGTATATTCCAGAAGCATATATATGTAAGCATTTCTGATAAATTGACTAAACAGAACTTAGAAGAAAAAAAATCTGAATCTTCAAGAGTTTGGTAATTTGTTAGCATTTATTTTCTTATTATAAATAAAATTCATGTTCATACTTATCTTTACATTTGTAATTTTGTATTCATTTTATGAAAGAGGGACCCCAAATTATAAAGCATCATGTGCCACAAAACCTGAATCTGTCCTGTTTGCCTCCATTGCCTTTCTTCCTATAATCACATTTGTATTTATGGAAAAGCCTTTCTACTCAGTGGTAATTACTTGGCCCAGGTTTGACCAGAAGTTCAGGAATAAGCACATAACCCCATTTTGGCCAATGAAAAGCAGAGCCGGAATTTTTGCTGGATCTTTCTACCTACCATGGTTAGAAAATTGTGGGTTACCAAGTTCAAAGGCCATTTTTGCTTTTGTGAAGTCCTTACATGCTCTGTTAAGGAATCAAAAATTCAGTCTTCATAGAGACAGTGAATGATCTCAAGCAGAGTAACATGCTTATATCTTTATTTCGGACAGATTACACGGACAACAACATCACTCCCTGGTAGTTATCAGTTCTTCCAACCTTTAGTCTTCATGATCACTGCTGTCGCTAGATTTTTATCTCTTTCCTCAACATACATACAATTAACATACCACGAGGATCCCCCTTACTCCTCATCATGGTTAGAGCATTCCCTCAGAGAAATAATTTTTAACCATGGGTGGGCATGCACATTGTGGAAGGGCTATATCATTTTCACTTGGAGGCATTTTCAAAATGCATATGTGTTGCGATATATTCCCCTCTTGCCCTGAAATTCTGATGGGACTAAGGCTTGAGGGGAAGTATGGAGATAATCAGGGAGACTGGCATTTTGGAAAAGTTTATTCTTTTGAAGAATGGAGATTTGGCCATGGGAACTCTGATGGAAATAATGTCCTGCTCAATTCCATGACTACTATTAAAATATAACAAAGGAAGACAAGCAGATAGGAATGAAGGCAGGCAGGCAGAAAAGGAGAGGAGGAGGAATTATTTTTATTAATTTAATTGTTCATTTTTTTACTTGCCTGCCATGCCCCCACCCTGTGAATCTGGGTCCTTGGAGTACATGTAGACTGCTCCCCAGGTGTAGGCTTAACGCCTGAGCCAGCAGGGCATGCCTACATTTATAGTTTAATAATGATCACCCTTGTAGCTGGTTGAATGGTGGTTCTCAAAAAGATATGCCTGTCTACTAATATCTATCCCCTGTGAATGTTACCTTGTTTTGGAGAAACGGCTCTTTGCAGCTATAATTAATTAAGGATCTTGAGATGAGATCATCCTGGATTATGTAAATGGGTCATAAATCCAATGATAGAGTCCTTATAAGAGACAAAAGAGGAGAAGTCAAAGAGGAATGGCCTTGTGAAGACAGAGGAGGTGATTGAAGTTACACAGCTATGAGTGCCTGGAGGCTCCAGACACTGAAAGTCAATGAGGAACCAGGGAAACTTGTAGAGCTTGACAAGGACAGCCAGCCACCAGCTAGATTTCAAACTTTTGACTTTCCACAACGCCAAGAAAATAGTTGTTTTGATAAGTAGGTTTCTGATAATTTGTCGTGTCAACCTTAAAAAAAACTCATATACCTCTTTCTAATACGTTAGGCTTAATTGTCATTTTCCAGAGAGGCGACCATTTTCAAAAATGTTGAAGAATGGCAAATGAATGTGAGCAAACTAACTTAATCTCTCAGAGCTAGTTTTCTCATCTAAGATATGTGTAAATAGTAATCCCACCCTCACAGAGTGTTTAGCCTATTGAATGCTATAGCATAAAACTCCCCAGCCAACAACTGGTAAGAAAGGCAGGTGCTCAAAGATTTAGCCCTTTGAGAAGAGCAGGCAACAAAATGCACAGACACTCTGGTGAAACAAGGCCTCCCAGGAAAGAGCTGGGATAGTTAACATGCAAATTCTGGGCTTGCGCTTGTAACCACTTAGACCCATCTGATGTCAGCGTCTGTTCTCACCAACTAACCACTGTCCTCCCCCCCAACCTTCTTACTTCCTGTTTACAGAGATTGCTGCTTCCGGGGCCCAGGGAACTGAGCAGTTTTAGTCAGGCTGCTTTTCCCCTGGATCTATGCCAAGAGAACTTTCTTTCCTCTTCTCTCATTCCTCTTTTTTCTTGTCTTAGAAGCCATCACAGAAATCAGGAGCAAACTGCTACTGGAACAATACCCAGTTACACAGTTTGTCCTCTCTCTGGTTCTTAGAATCAGATGGACATGAAGAAAAATCTATCAAGGTATGCCCTGGTAGCCTAGTGGGTTTGTCCACTGTGGTGCAGTTCCTATACATCCCAAGGTTCCCAGTTCAAGACCTGGGGCTGGGGGAAGATCAACAACTAAAGAAAAGAAATAAAATGGTTCTTCCTCCTCTCTCTTCCTGCCTGCCTGCCTACCTGCTCTCCTTCATTCCTGCTTGCTCCTTTCCTTAAAAAAAATCAAGCATTACTTAGATATCAAAAATCAGTCCACATCTGCTAGCCACAGTGCCCTTCACACTATTGATCCTGATGCTTTTTTCATTCAACTGTGCTGGTCTGGATGCCTTCACTCTCAGGCCCAGCCCCTACCTGTGTGGAACAGTCCTGACCAAGGCTGCAGGGCAGTAGGTTCAACTCCACCAGAACACCAGGCTAGGAGGTTGTTGAAAAGATCTAATTTGTGGTTCTCAATATGAAACAAATGTCCAAGTCACATGAGAGCTTCTTTCAAAACAAATAAGCAAATGTTTGGAACTGGAGGTCAGGCATGGTTATTTTAGGCTATGTGTGTTGGGGTAGGGTACAGGGGGAATCCCTAGGTGATAACAATTTTCCTTACCACCCAGGTTTGCCATACTTAATTCGGTATATAAGACTGTGGACTATGAAGCCAGATTGGATTCAGATTCTGACTTTACCACCTATGAGCTGTATGATATGGAGCATACATCACTCTGTGCTCCAGTTTCTTCATCTATAAAGCAGTGGTAACAACACCTACCTTCATCAATATAATCGTAAGGAATAAATGAGTTGACATGTAAAAAGCACATGTGTCTGCTACTATTATCATTACTTTTATTTTTGTTTCACTGACCTGCCAGAGGGAGAAGTTGGTCAGAGTGTGGGGTGCCTGAATTTGTGACGTGAAGATGATTCAGGTAGCAGGCATGATAGAGTGGATGGTATGACTGTAGAAGTGGGTAGCAGAAGCTGAATGTAAGAAAGACCATCATTGGAAGGAAGAAATTTGGTGTCATATTAAAGCATGTACTCTCTGTGAATAGAGTGCCTACATTAGATCCTGCCTTTGTTACTTAATGCTGCCACAGCCATGAGAAGATGACTGTTTCCTCTTCTGTAAAATGTAGATAGTGATAAGGGACCTACCTTACAGGGCTGTCATGGAATCAAATAAGTCGATACAAGACATGATGAGTTCTTTAACAAGTGATTGGCACACAGCGAGTGTTAGCTTTTATTCTTGTCCTTTTAATTGGAAATGAGAAGGTCAAAGAATTGGGGACCAATTGTTCACTGAATATTGGCTTTACCTGAGATAACAAGTTAGAAGTAAACAAGAACATTGCGATCTGGATGTGAGTCTCCAATGAGTATGAGGACCAGAACACTGGGAGCAAAGCAGTAAGAATGGGGAGAATGATAGTAACCAAGACAATAGTACTAGCCTCCAAGCAGGCAAGTCTTTCACAAGTATGTAGAAACACTTTCAGGGAACAAAAAAGACCCATACGCCATCTTGGTCTTGAACTGAGGAAATAAATTAAGGCCAAGGTTCAGAGAAACAGTCAGAGAAGCTACAGGAGAATTTTCTGGCTGGGGAGACCAGATGACATGGTGAGCGTTTGGGAAATGGAGAAAGGCTGGGGGAATAAAACTACATGTGTTAAACATCACTGTTCTACGGACAATAAATGGTTCTAGATGAGTGCTAGCCACTGGAATTTTAGGAGTTATGAAAATATTCTATCTCTGCCCTGTCTAACATGGTAGGCACAATGTGGCTGTTGAGCCTTTGAAATAAAGCCAGTGCAATCAGTGTTCCTAAATAATAACTGAAGAATTTTGTAAGATGAAGACTCTCAGTCCCCACTTTTATCTACTAATTTATAATCTCTGCAATTTTGTCAGAACTATCCCTCAGAGAGCCCTGGTGATAAATTCACAACAGACTTAAGAATTGCTGCATGATCCAAATTGTTCGAAGAAAGAGGGTATCCATGTGGATTAAATGAAGGGCTAAAATCATATAAGACATCATAAATCATAACTGATTTGGGAGAAGTCAAACATTTTATTCTGAATGACATTGATGCTTTTTATTTTGAATATGTTAGACTTGGTTGATATAAGAAAATTTGCAACTAAAAAATGTAACTGTAGAGAAAATTGTGTTATGTTAAAGATTAGCACTAGCATGTCTAGTGGGAAGAATTAACTGAGAAGACACATTTTGATAACCAATTAACCACATGATCCAAATGTATAAAAGTGGAAATGCTTCCTGCATAAAAGGGAAGAATCTGAAATTTGGAGGGTCCTTGGGATGAGAAAGGATGGGGAAGAGGAGTTATGTGAGATGGCATTGGGTTTAGCATCATACAATGTAACAGAACCCTCTGCCCAAAAGAAGTCTAATAAAGTCCATCAACTTATAAGTGTTCATTATACATAACTTACCCTCTCTCTGCCTCAGTTTCCTCATCTGTAAAACAATGGTAACGAGACCTAGCACTTTGTTATAACCACAGATTTTTAAATTAGGAGTAATCCATGAAAGAACTGAGCTTCCTGACTAGAGACTTAGATATAAGACTGAGAACAATAAATACTTAACATATAGGTAATCTGTTTCATGACATCGACCTCAGAGAGGTTTTTGGTGACCCAACTTCAGTAACAAGGGAAACAAACAAACAGACAAACAAAAGACACATGGGACTGTATCAAACTAAAAAGCTTCTGCACAGCAGGAGAAACTATCACCAAAATGAAAAGACCTACTACTGACTGGGAGAAGATATTTGCACATCATACATCTGACCAGGGCTTAATATCCAAAATATATAAAGAACTCACAAAACTCAACAACAGGAAAACAAACAACCCAGTAAAAAAAAATGGGCAGAATTGAATAGACATTTCTGCAAAGAAGACATACAGATGGCCAACAAGCCCATGAAAAGATGTTATTAGGGAAATGCAAACCAAAACAACAATGAGATATCTATCGCCTCACACCTGTGAGACTGGCTATTATTCAAAAGAGTGGAAAAGACAAATGTTGGTGAGGATGCAGTGTAAAGGGAATGCTTTTACAGTGTTGGTGGGAACGTAAATTGGTGCACGCTTTATAGGAAGCAGTATGGAGATTCCTCACAAAATTGAGATCCCATCATCCCACATCTAGATATTTACATGAAAACACTAATTTGCATAGATCTATGCATCCCCATGTTATTGCAGCATTATTTAAAATGGCTAAGAATTGGAAATTACCCTAAGTGCTCATGTTAGAAGAATGAATGGGTAAAGAAGATGTGGTATATGCACACAATGGACTACTACATAACTCTTAAAAATGAAATCCTGTCATTTACAAGAACATAGATAGAACTAGAGGGGATTATGCTAAGTGAAATAAACCAAAAGGAGAAGAACATACATCAGATGATCTCATGCATATGTGAACTATAAAGAAAACAAAGCAAAAGAACAGACAAAACAAAAGCCAATCGTTGCACATTGACAAGAGAACGGAGGTTACCAGTGGGGAAAGGAGAAGCAGGAGCAAGTGGTATTGGAGTTCAATGGACTGTGGTGAAGGGTTTTCCACAACTTGGTGGTGGGTGTGGTGTGTTGTCAAATATTTGATGAATAGTGAACCCGTATATATGAACTTGTATTATTTTGTAAATCAAAACTACTGTAATATTTTTTTTAAAAAAAGAGAACAACCACCATACAAGAACAGTTTCCATTTGAGCTCATTGGAGTTAGCAAAATTGAATGCAGAAACCTTGAGGTACAGGATCAGGAAAGCATATTTGAAATCTGAAAGTTCCCAAAAAGCTGGGGAAAGCTACCTGTTATCCCATATTGTGGGATCAGGTATTTGATACAATTTCATTGAGCTCTTATTGGTCAGGGAGGCTTTCATATGGTTTACAGAGGGAAAGAAAGCAAAATAAACAAATAAAATGGTGTGTGGTTTCAACAATCAGAACTCCATGCCCCTTAGGCTGCTGTCTACTTATGGGTCTCTCTGCTTACTAGTCATTGCAATCTCTGGGGCTGGACTGTCTGATGTCCTGTCTTCTCATCCCTGGAGTAGCTTAGTTAGTTAGCTATGACCTCCGCTCTTATCCCATAAGAAATATCATAATAGGTATGTAAATGATAACTGTTTTAGTCTTAGAATCTAGGGAATTAGGGAAAAGAGACAGTGGTGAGTATCTGAGTAACTGACTTACCCTTGAGGGAGGTCATATTAAGTCAGGCAAAACCATATGCAAAAGTGGGGTCCAGGAAGTGGGAATAGCTTTTGGGTGCAGAGGTACAAAATTCCCCCAGAGCAGCTGGATTATAACTGGGACAGGAAGAGCAAGTGTGTTTTTAGGATCTATGTCAGCAATAGAATTAAAACTGCATTAAGTCCAAGAAACAGGGGGTGGTCAAATATGGAAGAAGACCAATGTCAAAACCAGGTAAATGCAGGAAAAGAGCAGAAAACAAGGTCAAGGCAGGAATGATCAACAGTTATAAGATTTCTAGTCACAGTACTAGGTCAACTCTTCAATGCAAGGGAGAGGTTGAGGGGGAAAAATTGTATGCCTTGTACATTGAACCATATCTTCTTTGTGTGTATAGTAAAATACATATAAAAGAAATATATATAAAATATAAAATTTACTATTATAACCATTTTAAGTGTATAATTCAGTGACATTAAGTACATTCATATTGCAGTGCAATATCAACACTATTAAGACTCTTGTATCACCCCAAATTAAAGCTCTGTATCCCCATTTTTCTCTCCCACTAAACTATGATAATCACTACTTTCCATTTCTATGATTTTGACTAGGCATCTTGTGAAAGTGGAATCATATATTTTTCCTTTTATATCAGGTACCTGAATATCCCCCTCCAAGTTCCTACAGAACATGTTTTCAGATATGCCCCAGGCCATGTCTCTATTGGGTCTTCAAATAAAAGAGCCACCAGTCCCCTGCTTGCCACTGGTTATATTTCTCCCCCAGATGGACTGTGTAACATCAAGAGGAGGGGGTTCGCTTTCTTCTTTTCCATCATTTCTGCTGATTCGCCTTATCCATTCCCCCTCCTTGATCACAGCTACTGATGCTAGCTCTGTTTAACTACACCAAACCTTTTTAATTGTCCAAGGTATTTTTCTGGGACTCTCTGCGACATCATCTATCTCAGCCTCCCACACCTATGTGATTTATGCCCACAGTAAGATGGAAATGTCCTCCCGTTTCCCACCTCCACTCAACTCTCTGCTTTTCCAGCATCTGGACTCTGCACTCCCCCTAAGACTGGGGTCTACGGCATCATCCTCTCTCTGTGTAAGAGCATTAACCGTCTTTCTAGGCTTTCAATCATCAGTTCCTGTGATTCTTTTCCTCATTTCTCCTGGAAGACCTGAGAGTCGTATGGAAATCAGACTCTGGTAGCTGCTGCCATATCCCAGAACCCTCACTGAGTGTCACCACGACTCTCCTGGCTCACACATTCTATTTTTGAAAGACGTCATGGAGAGGAAAGGTAGAGACTATAGTCACGTGACCAGACACTGTCAGGGGCTTTACTGAAAGGTTCTTGCCAGCCACATGAAGTGAAAAAAATGATCACCCTTGTAGTCTAAAAATGAAAATAGAAAGGGAAGCAAGAACATAGGATTTGACAAAAATGATGTTCGGATCCTGACTCTGCGGTGGATGTTTTTGGCAAATGATTTAATCTGACTAAGCTACTGACCAGTTATCTGCAAAATTGAAATAATGTAGTACCTAACATATAGGGTATAATCAGGTTGATTTCCTAATGACTGTAAGAAATAGAAACAATATAAATGGTTTAAACAATATAGTTTTTTTTTCTCAGATTGAAAACCTGAGGTAGAAAATTCAGTTTCCCTGAGTCTCTCAGGGACCCGGGCTCATCTTACTATTCTTCATTCCTCAGGTGTGGTTCTCGCCCTCATAGTCCAAGATGGTGACTAAAGAGTCAGCCATGGTATCTATGTTCTTGGGAAAAGGCTGGAGGAAAGGAAGATGAAGAAGAGATAAAGGTAGGCTGACTATATGTTACTGTTTTAAATGGGAGAGTACCATTTTTTTTTTCACTTCTGCTATTGCTGTGAGGAAACAGGAGCCAGGAAGAGGATTTTCTCCCACCCCACCCCTACCTGTTTCTTCACAGGGAGTAGAACACCACGGCCTAGTCGAGCTGCAGGTAAGTAATAAGGGGGTTTATTTCCTGCACTATGGGGATTATCTCTGGCATTGTGGGAGTTATCTCAGGTATGGGCCAGTTATCAGGCATTTCTGGCACTGTGGGGATTATTGGTTATTATGGCACTAGGTTGGTTAAAGTGGCATGTGTTTCAGGCAGGACATTTAGAGCAAGGCCTATAGGGATGTCATGTTTGTAATTTGCCAAAGGTACCAAAATTCCTTACACCGTCCATTTGTCTGAAGTCCCACCGGGTCACACATCAGTTACTATGCATTACATAGTACTTACCTGTTGCTGGTCTGGCTGCTCTACTCCTGCTCATATTGATCCACCTCCTAACCTTCCCTTCATCACCAGTGCATAGCTCCCTCCCATCTTTGCCATCCCAATGTCCCATTTTTGTTTTAAGAAAATGTGGCCAGCCTAGATAAAGGGAATGTGACATCTATCATTTGAGAAATTTCCAGAAGCTACCACACATTTCGGCTTGTGTCACATTGCAAATAGTCATATGATCGCCCCTGGCTGCAAGAGAGCCTGGGAAACTTTAGGCAGCCTTGTGCATAACTGAAAATTGGGAATCCTGTTACAAAGGAAAGAGGGTAAGGTGGACTTGGAGGCATATTTTGAAGCTCTGTTAAATAAGTTGCATATTATAAAGATTAAAGTGGTCCATCAAGAATGTTGAGTATTTTTAATATTCTTCCTTAAGAGATTGATTATAAAGGAGTAACCCAGGGAAGCAGGGATAAGAGTGTTCCCAAAATGAAGAGAAGATGTGGTTTTTATTTTATTCTTTGTCTTTGTTACAATGGTGACTCACCCAAATATTGACTTCAAATTTCCAAAGATGTCATGTCCTTAACAGACTCAAATAAATGACACTTTAATGGGATTCTGCCAGCTTTGAGACTATCATATGGATTCACTATAAGCTAGTCAGTGTTACAGCAAGATAAACTCTCAGAAGGGAGTATCTCAATATCCTAACCAGATATAGTCCCTGGAAGGGGTGATTCTTAGCAGGTCTGCGTACCTCCTCATGCCCTATTCACCACCACTGTAAGGGTTTCCTTTTCTGTAGTAACTTCCGCTGTCTAGGGTGCAATCAGCACTATCTCTACCAGGAATCTGACTTCCCCTCTACTAACAACTTACATTGTGTCTGCGGTGCAGAAAAGTGTCTGGAGAATGTTGCTTCTTCTCTGTCTTAGTGATGCCTACATCACTCACTCACTGAGAAGATCACTTTCATTCCAGAGAGCACCATTCCTCCCCAAGTTCCAATGCACATTTGGTGAATAGCCAAAGCACTGGAAGAACTGATCAAATAACTGGGACAACTATGACAGACTTCCCCAAATCACACAGTTGTGGTGTTCAGATTCCACGCTAATGAACTTCAAGAGGCTATTTTAGCATAATCACACCTCATCTTTTTTTCCTCTTGAAATAGGACATTGTATCAGCATATCTAAAACTGATGACAGCAGAACTGGTTAACTGAAGGTGTGGATATCCCAAAGCCCAGCCCACTCAGCTTGCCTCTTACCACACATTTTCACCCCTGTGTGGGGAGTCCCTGGGTAGCTAAGGCATCGGACTAATCTCAGTCCCTTTTCTAGTCTATTCTCTTGCTTTATGAGCTGGTTCAGAGAAGGGAAAGAAAAAAAGTTTGGAATCACACAGTCTGGTAAAAATTGAGATCATACTAGTTCTGTGATGCTTTGGCCTTGATTTTCCCATTTGTAAAATGGAAATGGGGAAGATTATTTTGTTTATAAGGAGAATTAAAGTGAAGTTATGAATATAAATTCCTGGCACAGAGCAGGTTCTCAATAAATGTTAGCTCTCTTCCTTCTATTTCTTCCCCTTAAAGTAAGATGATATCTAGCATACCTCTAACAGATGCTTAACATCTTTTTTCCCGCCACACTAACCACTGTGTATAAATAAATATGCCCTTATGCATGTGTATAAGAAGGAATGAGTGTGCCTTTATGCATGTGTCTAAAAAAGGACAGGTTGCCTCTGGTTAGTCTTAGGAACCCCCAGCAGCTAATGGCCTTGTAGATGGTGTAAACTGCCCTCAGACATTAATTGAGTTAATGAAAATACTATCAGATAAGGCTGTGGCATAAATGGACAGACTTTTTATGGTTGAAAATATTCATCAAAGACAACTTTGTTTAATGTGTGTTTCTGTTTAAAGATACCTTATTTAATATATAGTAATGATTCATTAACATGGACCTCACAGTGAAAGGTACTATGCTTGTGTCTTGACAATACTTCCCTCACACATATATTTTCTCCCTAAGGTACAGCACGGCCTTCCTGTGATCAGGCGCTCTGGACCACACGTTAGCATTATGCTTGGGGCCATTTAAAACAGCAAGGTCACCAAAAACGGGGCGAAAAAAATGAAAAAAATGTGGCACCAGATAGACTACAAAGGAGAAAACTTGTTTACAGTAGAAGAGCTGAGTCAAAAAGGCAGAGCTCTGCCTGGTTTATCTCACCCTGGCATGTGCATATTGGACAATTCAGTGTTTTGCCTCTGCATACGTCTGTGAATGACTCAAAGACATGGGGAGCATTGATTTCAGATTGTAAGTAAATTCTAGTGACTAGATAAATTGGCAAACACAGAATCCACAAATAATGAGAATGGACGCTAGTTAACCTCCGTGAGCCTCAGTAATGGTCCCTCCCTCATGTTACAGATTAAGTAAAATGTTTTGCATGATCCCAGTTAATCCTACTTTATAAGAAATGTTTGCGCTTTCACGTTTTGTACCTGGTCTGCTATGTTCAATCCTGAGATAAGTAGATACAAAGAAACTTCCAGCCAAATGTACCATCTTTCTCCCTAGAATGTAAATTAAAAATTACTCACAGCAACTCAAGTAGAAAAGAAGGTATTTTGAGCTGATACAAAGGCAATTTCCTGGGCCACTGAAGTGCAGGGCTCAGCACAGTGAGCCCAGTCTGAGAGGGGACTGAAACAGGAAGGTAAGAAGCAGTTACATTTCTCACGTGGTGACATCTTCTCTCATCCATGTTTTTCTCTGTGTCTGCTACACTTTTCTGCTTTCCTCAGCAGACAGGTTTCCTGCAGGCTTCCTTGCACTCTCTTAATTTTGCCTGGTATGTGGTTCTGGCTTCCCCAGCACTGATTTCAGCCTGACTCCACATGGTTAGTGTACATCTGCTGTCTTTACCTTTCTAGCACCCTTCTCTCACTTCAGTTACAGAAGAGCTGACTGTACCTTGACTCAGGGCTGCCCTGACCCAGCTCTGACCATTGATTCTCTCCTGAGAATTTGATACTTTCGTGATTGTCTTCTCTGACTTCCTTCATTATACTATATCTCTTTTTTGTTGCCTTGGGGCTTTTATTTGCTCCGAGCTCTTATTTATTCAGGGTTTCTTCTTTCTTACTCATGAAATCTGAACACTGACTTTTTTCTGTGCCTCTTAGTTTCTGCTCTCACTGATTAATTTTTTTTCTTGTCTCTCCAGTTCTGATTCCTTAAAGAAAAATAAAATCATTGTCATAGTCTGTTGCCATTAATTTGGGTAACACTTTTGGAATCAGCTGCCCCTCAGTAAGAGCCTAGCATTGTCTAATCAGCTGTCGGTGGGTTGCTGGGCTATGAAGAGTGTGTGTGATTTTGAATGTGGCCACTTACTTATATTTAAAGATTTACATCAAGCTGCCTATCCAGATACACCCCAAGTCCAATTCGTGAGAAAGTTCTATTATCTCTGTCAAAATATATTTAAATGTAATCATTTATCACCATTGCCACAGCTACCACTCTGCTCCAGCTGCTATCTCTCACCGCCATTTACTGTCATGTCAGCTAAGAGGTCACTTGCTGCTGCATGTACTCCAGTCCCAACAGAGCAATCAGAGTGATTCCTTTTAACGCCTCAGCTGCTCACATCATTCCTTTACTTCACATGCTCAGAAGCGCCCCATTTCACTTGGAACAACAGCCAAAGTTCTACCCCCTATTAAGCCCCGGCCCCACCTTTATACTTCCCTGGACGCCAGCCTCTCTGCCCTCTTTCCCTCAGTATTCTAGATATGTTCCCTCACAGGACCTTCGATGAAGCTGCCCCCTCACACTGCTCACAGTTATTGGCTTGATTAACTCCTTTCCGTCTTTACTCAGATATCACCTTCTCCACAAGCCCTGCCTGACCCACCTAGTCACTATAACTGTCGTATGAAATGCAGCAGTCGATACTGAAATCTTAAATCCTATAGTTCTCCCCCAATATCCATCTTAACTTGTTGTTTCTAACACACCATATAAATTAGCCTTCTTATTGCCTGCCTCCTGATAGAACGTTATCTCCAGACAGATAGAGATGTTTGCCTATTTTGTTCCCTGATACATATCAAGGATTGAGAACAGTTCCTGGCCAAGTACTCCATCAATATTTGCTGAATTGAATTGAATTCCTCATAGGGAGCTATAAACCTGGCAGGTATTCTATGGCTTTGCCATGCAATATAAAATATCTCTTTCGAGTACTGGAGTGCACATATTAGAGGAAAAGACAACAAAAAAAGGGATCAAATCAATAATCTAACCTCCCATTCCAGAAGTGAGAAAAAGAGCAAAACAAAAGGAAATAACAAAGATAAGAACAAAAATTAATGAAAATCGTAAGTCTACTTGGTGGGACACGCCCTGGTGGCCTAGCAGTTTAATACATCCTGGAAGCAGACTGCCCCACATCCCAGGGTCTCGGGTTCAAGTCTTGGGATCGGGGGAGCAACCAATATGAACAACTAAATAAAAATAAAAAATAAAGTGCTTCTTTCTCCTGTCTCCTCCTGCCTGTGTACCAACTTGCCTTCATTCTTGCCTACACCTTCCCTTTAAAAAAAAGAAAGAACTAAAACTGTGATTAAAATTCTTTAAAATGTTCACAGAAAAATCTGTACCCAAATGCTTATAGCAGTTTTATTTTTAATACCCAAACTCTGGAAACAACCCAGTTGTATTTCAATGGGTGAATAGTTCAATAAATTGGGTGCACCCATCCCATGGAATCCTGTTCAATAATGAAAAAGAAGTACATTAGTGTTATAGGTAAATGCAACCTCCAGAAAGCTGAATACATCTCCAGAAGACTATGATGAATGAAAAAGGACAAAAATGTATATATTGTATGATTTCATTTTCGTTGAAATTAAAGAAATGGAGAACAAACGGATGGCTGCTGGGGTAATATGCTTGGGGAGGGGTTATAAGGGAAACATGGGAGATCCTTATGGTGATGGAAAACTTCTGTATCATGTCAATATCCTGGCTGTGATACTACACTATTCTTTAAGTGTTTTGTACCTCAGTTCCCAGTGTAGTTGTGTAGAGAGGTCTTCTCACACCATCAATGAATTCTCAGACACGAGCAGGGTGTTCAAGGATTCATTTCAACCCTGTTATTATCTACCTGGAAATAACATCAAATTCCCAGGTTAATATCTGTCTCCGAAGACTGACCACCACTTTAGACACCAGCCAGAAGCCCAGGCAGTTGCCTGCACTTCTCCCCAATCAGCTAAAGACTGGGAATTTCCAGGACACTGTCCTCAGATTCAGTTAATTTACTAGGTCAGCTCCAGAACTCAGCAAACTCACTCACTCACTGCATCATCAACTTATTTCAAAGGAACAGCCAGACAGAAAACACATGTAGGGGAAGGTATGAGGGCAAGGCTCGGATCCATCCTCCATGTCCTTTCCAGGTGTGCTACTCTCCCTAAATCTCCATGGGTTCGCCTACAGCTTTCTGAAGGCCCTTTTGGGTTTTTATGGAAGCTTCATTAATTAGACATGACTGATTAAATCATCTGCCATTGAAAATTTAACTCAGCCTCCAGCCTGTCTCCCACCACTTGAGGTCTGGGATGGGACTGTAAATTCCAGCCTTCTAATCACACCACTGGTATAAGCCCAAATTTAAATACCTGAGATCAGGGGCCCATTGGTTTAAGTTTCAGTTCAAGTCAAAAGGCCCAAGAACCAGGGACATTGATGTCCAAGCTCGAGAGGAGATAGATGTTCCAGATAAAGCAAAGAAAGCAAATTTACCCTGCCTCCACCTTTTTGTTCTATTCAGACCTCATCTGAAGGGCTACCATGCCTACCTGACTTGATCAGGTTGATCTTTACTCAGTCTGCGATTCAAATGCTTATCTCTTCCATAACCACCTTCAGAAACACCCCAAAATAATATTTTACCAGTTATCTGATATCTCTCAACCCAGTCAAATTGACACATCACACTGAATCAAAACTACAAGGGATCTTTCTGTATTATTTCTTACAACTACATGTGAATTTGCAATTATCTAACAATAAAATGTTTCTTAAAAAATCTCTCACCCTGCCATAGAGCACCAGCCAGCCGAGGCAGCCCCCTTCCCTCGGTGACCACCCCCATCGCCTCGAGATAGTCCAGACATTAGAATCTGCAGCTCCAGAGCAGCAGTGTCCATGAGAAAGATGAACAAAATTGCTACCTTAATCTTTTTCACAAGGCTAGTTCAAAAACATGATAAATTGAAAAAAAAGTAACAGTTGAGAGGTTTGCTGAGAAGTTGATTCTAATATTTCAGGAAAAATGAAAAAATCACTGGTAATTGGAATAAATATCCAAAGGATAAACCTACAGATGCATTCATGTCATTAAGTCTCAGAGACTTGATCCTGACATCCTGAAAGCCTGTGAAAACAGCAGCATCTTGTAAAGTGACCGGTTTTGCCAAAGGAATTCGCTCTCTGGGTGGATCCACATGAAGGGTGCTGTCAGTAGGGAGAGAAAAACAAAGTGACCGCTGTTGCCAACTTGAAAATGAGGATGAGAACAAAAAAGAGAGCCCCAAGGAAGTTACCAGGACCCTGGATAAGGATACCTCGAGTTCCGGTTTGGGATTTCCTTCAGATGAAGACACAAATAAGCAAGCATTAGTGAAACCCAATTCAGTGACTGCAAACCCAAGCCCAGTGCACCAGATTTCAGAATTGGTGTTTCAGTCTCTATGAGGCACCCTTTGCCCAGAAAAAAACAAGAATGCACAGAGGGAATATCCATAGAATCACTACCCTCCTCCTGCGCCTTTTGGCTATCTCAGTCAGGGAAGCAAGAATAAACCATATGACCCAATTCCAGTGACAAGGGTACCGCCTCCTGGAATGCATTCTGACTAGAATCACTGGATAAATCCTCACATCAGCACCTCTCTAGCTTTTGATTCTGTTGATGTCATGTTGAGAAAAAGCAGAATAAGCCTGACTACATATTAAAAGTTAAAAGTTCATAAAGTAGTAAAGTTACCTGGATCAAATCATCAAATTTATTTTTATAGAGAAGTTACTGAGATTATTTTTAAGTATACATCTATGTGCACTTTAGCTATGTTGATGTAGTTTGAGAAATTTTATTAAGTTAGTCAAGGGCCTGAGATTTTAATGTTAGACTATACATTGTACATCAACTCTATTGGCTATGAGAGCGCTGCAGGAATGGACAATCTATTTCAGCACCTTTGAGTCTACTTTGACTCACCTTTGAGTCTGTTATAGAGAGTATGTAAGTTATACACATTATATATATGCATACACACACACCAGGAAATCTATTTTATGTCATTGTTTAGAACAACTGCATGAAATCATGCAGTTGCAAATAAAAAGTAGTCTGAGGCATGACAGAAAAAAAAAAAATCTTTCAATTTTAAGATAACCATGGGTTACCTTTAATTATAGTATGAAAGTGGAAAGAAAAATGTTTTAAAATTCAATCATTGATTATAAAATTGCACTCCAATTTTAGAAATGTTAAAATGTTGAAAAACACATCTTAGAAACTAGGAAATACATTGCGTGCATGTTTATTTGTATAATAATACACATCAGACATAGGAAATCATTTAGAAGAAAAATCACCCATATAATAGTGATCACCTAGGTAGACATTTACAGACATTTTTCCAGTTGATCTACATTTTTTTCAAATGAACACACAGTACTTGTGTAATTTTCAAAGCACATCATATTTTTTAAACATTATTTAAAATAACTCAATCCATTGCTTGAAAACCTACAACCAATGCCCAGATGATTAGTTATTTTAGCCTTTCATGTCATAGAAATCAATGTCCCCTAAAACAGCCCAGACAGCTCTGATTATTACAAATGAGAGCTGTTGAAAGCAAAAGTCTGTACTGTCTGTCCCCTCAGAGGGTTTAAGGACATGGATTTGGTCCCAGCACAGGTCAATTAACTTGGCTTATTCATAGAGGAAAACAGTAAATGTACACCACCCACAGGGCTCACAACAGCCAGGTACTTCTCAAACATTGTCCACCAGAGACACAAACATGCAAAAGCAAACAAGCAATACAAATCCATCTCTGCTAAGCACCCTTTCTCACACTGGACAATTCCTCATTTCCTCAAGCAATTAGCAGGAAACACAAACAGATTGTAAAATTGTTGTTACAATCAATAGCTAGAAACGAAAGTGTAAAAGAGCAATCTCATTCACAACCAGGAGCCCAAATCTCCATTAAGCCCGTTAATGTCAATTTAACAAGAACTATAAAGAAAATTCCAAAGTCTTAATGATGCAGTGAAAGGAAATCAGACTAGCTGAAGAGCTATCCTTGCTCATAACTGGAAAAACTAAACAAATAATACGGTAACACTTCTCATTCTCAGATTTAATGCAGTGCTAATTAATGAGGCGTTAAGAGTTGTGTAGAATAGAATTTGACATCGCAAACCATAAAGCACATTCGAAAAGAAGCACACAAAGTGTTTGTGTTCTGGAAGGGAAAAATATGTTACAGAATTTCTCTTTACTGGATTTTAAAACATTGTGCGATCTTATAGCAGCAATGATTAAAACTATTGTGCAGTTAAATTCCCAAATGAAGGGACTGTTCTGAGTCAGTACAGTGATGAGAGGTTGGGGAAAAAGGAAGACCCTTAAGAGGCAATAGATTTTTTGGGAGAACTTTTAGAAAAGAAAAATAAAATAATATGAAAACTTTTTTTTCAAACTGAGGTAACATGGATTTACAACACTATATATCTTAGGGGCGTAGATTCACTCTTCATTAGATGTAGATCACATCACACCCACTATCATTTTTCTAATAATCCTCCTCTACTGCCCATTGAACCCCTTTCTTCTTCACCCTTCCCCTTTTTTTCTGGTAAACTCAGGTCTGTAGTCAGAGTTTAAGGATTTGTTTTTGCTTTGTTTTTTCTATTTACTTTTTTACATTCCTCATTTGAGTGAAGTCATCTGGTATTTGTCTTTCTCCTCCTGATTTATTTCACTTAGAATAACCCCCTCTAGTTCCATCCATGCTGTCATAAATGGCAAGAGTTTATCTTTTTTTTCTAGTTTAGTATTCTATTGTGTATATATATCACATCTTCTTTAAACAATCTTCTATCAATGAACACTTAGTTTGCATATCTTGACTATTGTTAAGTATTGCTGCAATGAACATAGGGGTGCATATATTTCTCCAAATTAATGTTTTCTTATATTTAGAATAGATATTTAGACGTGGCATTGCTGGACCCTAGTTCTGTTTTTAACTTTTTGAGGAACTTCCACACAGTGTTTGCCAAAGCGACTATACCAATTTACATTCCCACCAAAAATGTAAGAGGGTTCTTTGTCTCCATACTCTTGTCGACATTTATTGTTTCTAGTGTTTTTGACACAGACAATTCTCACAAGTATGAGGTGATATCTCCTTATGGTTTTGATTTGCATTTCCCTAATAATAAGTGATGATGAGCTTTTTTCATGTGCTTGTTGGTTATCCATATGTCTTCTTTGGAGAAGTGTCTCTTCAGATCTCCTGCCAATTTGTTTTCAGTTGGGCTGTTTGTTTTTTGTTGTTGTCGGGGTACATGAGTTGTTTATATATCTTGGATATTAACCCCTTGTTGGATATGTGTTGTTGAAATATCTTCTCCCGTTCCGTTGGCTGTCTTTTTTATTCTGAAAAGTTTCTTTCTATCATTGTGCAGAAGCTTCTTAGTTTGACGTAGTCCTATTTGTTTACTTTGTTTGTTTCCCTTGCCTCTGGAATTGAATCCTCAAAGACCTCTATAAGGCTGATTCGTGGACTGTATCGCTTATGTTTTCTCCTATGTGTTTTATGGTCTCCAGTCTTACATCCAAGTCTTTAGTGCATTGTGAGCCAATTTTTGTGTATGGAGTTAGAGAGTGATCCAGCTTCATTCTTTTGTATTTGGATGTCCATTGAAAACAACTTCTTGATATGACTATGTAAATATTGGAAACATTATAGCTACAGAACAATTTATGATAATGGCACACTTTAAACTTTTTGTTAATCTATTCAGAAGTTTTTTGCTTGGATCAACTCCAAGTTTGCTTAATTATGCAAAACCATAATATATGCAGTATTCAATGGATTTTCATGGATAATCAACTAGAAAATCTGGCAGATGGCATATCTCATAATTCTCTATCCTCCTCCAACCCACCCACATTCCAGACCTCCTAGGAACGGCTGAAATTTAGAACAGAAATCCCTATCATATAGTTCTTGTAGTGGTATAGCTGTTCTGTGATATGCTGTCTACCTCAACCTCCCATTCAAGTCCGAGACAGATATTCTACCACTTACTAGGACTTGGTTGAAAATTCTCATAGGAATTTCTCTCCAAGAATTACTCTTTCTCAGCTAAAGAAAACTGCCTTGCCCAGGATCATGGCCCTCTCCTTGGAGACAGCCACTTCTAATGAGTTGCCAAAGATGGGAGAAGGGGAAGGATCATAAAGGTCAGACTCCCTCACCTCAAGAAAGGGTACTTCCAAACAATGATCCCACTCCAAAGCTCCCCCGGGGGCCTTTGTTGCCATGGTATCATTACTGACTCCTTCCTCTGTTCAACCTGTCACCAAGAAAGACAATGAGTCCCAAACATGTCATCATTCTTCCAGGATACCAACCAGCCACTTGAGGGCAAGTTGATTATACTGGAAGAGGCAGTACTTCATCTTGATAGAAATAAATACGTATTTTGACTATGGGTTTGCCTTTCTTACCCTCAGGACCTTACCCAGCGCCTCTGTCTGAGGGCACATCAAGTGTTCAATCTATCAACACAGAGTCCTGCATAATATTTTTGTTGGACCCAGGAACTCACTTCACAACAGAGTAGGTACAGCTGTGGCACATAGACATGGGGTTCACTTTCCCCATTTCAGATCATACTATAGGGGAAGCTGTCCACTTGACAAAGTGATGAAATGGGCTTTTAAATAATACCCTACAAAGATGGAGTAGAATCTTCCAAGATGTTGCATACACAATAAATCAATGATTATTATATCGGTCTATGTTCTCAAGAGATATAATACATGGTTCTGGAATCTGAGGGACAGAAGCAGGAGTGACCCTAAGCCCTGATTATCATTATTCACAGTGACCAACTTGTGGTATAAAGCTTTTTGTACCAGCAACTCTGGATTCTGTAAGTTTAAGGTCCTGGTGATTGACTGGCTAGTGAATGGATGGCCCTTTGTCCAATTTTGATGGTAGATGGAGCAGCCATAACCTGAGAAGGGTGTAGTAACCAGAAGCCCACAGACAGGCCATGTAGACTATGGAGCCAAGGGTGAGGGAAGCAAAAGCACAGGTAGGAATGAAGGTGAATAGGCAGGCAGGCAGGAAAAGAGAGGAGGAGAAAAATCAGGGATGTGTGACCTGTACTCCTTTAGAGGCAATTGACCTAACTGCTACTCTACCATGACATGCCTTTTTTCAACTTTTAACTAGCTGTAATTTTCTCCCAATTTTAGAACGTTCTTTGACAATCAGTGTTTAGTTCTTGTTCATATTGATTAGAGTTGTAGAGCAAAGAGGAAAGAGTCAATGAGACCCAGTGACAACCTGCAGGCCAGGAGCAGTACCAGAAACCACAGCCTGCAGGCCACGAGTGGTACCAGAACTCTCCTACAGCTAGACTTTGTTCTACAGCTTTTCTCTTAACATGTTTCCCCAGAAAAGGAGGGCAGCCAGGATTCTGAAGAAGCTATTCCCAGAACTTATTACACAAAGTGAGAGGATCCAGTATAAAAGGTGGTCTACAATGGATTCTATGACATACCACCCAGATCCTCCCTTCTGGATGGAGGCAAACATTCCCTCAGCTTCTGGGAATATTGGCAGCTGTTGCCATTCAGGTGACCTCACTTCTGATACTGTCCTCAGCTGAAGCTCAAGGCAGCCCACATCTAATAATCCCTGCCCAGGTATTAAGGCCTAGTCCTCTTTCATCAAAGACTGAACAACTGGACTTCTTGTCAGATTGGCTGAGAGACCTTTGTTGTGAGGACATTGCAGTTCAACTCCTTTACCCACCAGCTCCTTCTTCTTTCTCTCCTCTGAATCTCTGGGCTGATACTGACTCCTTGGGCTATTCCCAGTAAACTTCCTGCATGCAAATATCCATCTCAAGATTTGGTTTCTGAGAGACTATATGCAACTGTTATGTTAGCTTTTCTTTTTAGCAGAAAACACTATCTAATAGACAAGGATTTGTGTGACTGTTATAAAAATACTAAGAATTCCTGGGTGATCGGATCAGGAAAGTTCACTTACCTGACCAGGCACATTGGCATTATTGCTCCCTTTGGGGACTTTGTTTTCCAGGGACCCCATTGCATGTACTGAATATCAGAAGCAACCAGGAAGTCTTTCAGTTCTGCTTCTAATAGTCATTTCCTTTCTTCTTCAGCTCTTTGGTTATAGGAACCTAATTTTTTTACAACCCATCTTTCCGGAAAGTCATTGGTCTCACTTGCTATCACATGTCTCCTTCCACCTTGAGTCAGTAAGTTCCAGGTCAAGAGAGTTGTGGGGAATTCTCCAGTGTCACGAAAAGGGAACTTAAATTCTTCCGCTAGCAGTTGTGGAGATGACTAAGAAATCGTATAATTAAGGTTGATAAAGGAAATATCCAAAAAGAAACCAGGGGGTGATTAAAAGAGCAGGTCTCATGCCTGACCACTTGGTAACCTGAATGTGCTGCGGGTATCATCCTCAGCAAACAGGCGTTCTGACACCTGGAACTGGGTAGTTTTGGGAGAGGGCACTGAGCCTTCACACAGCGATTGATAAATGCTGTGCTAGCATGCAGGTGTCCCTCCCTTTTGTGTGTTTTTTCTTTTCCCTTTTAAAGAATGTTATTAGCTTACTTATAGGAGGCAACTATACCTGTATTAGCTGTGTTCTCAGCCTTACAGAATAGTTTTTTGAATTACAGTTTCATAAAGACCCTAAATAAAAACCTTGCTTTCACTTGTGGATGAAGTTCTGACTCACAGCTGAAGAATTCTTAAACATAGTCACTATCTTATTTCTTGTTTCCATTTCTTTTCTTTGGATCAGTGCTTTTCTCTCAAGATCAGAGTCAAGTCAACTTCCCTAGTTCATTGCATTTTTAAGATCCTCTACCCACTAGGATTTTAGCACCTTTGTACAGTAAATCTCTGTATTAGTAACTTATTACACTTCCAAATTTCTGAATGACAAAGCTATAAAGGGGAACTAAGCTCCTTCATTTCCTTCCTTCTCATCTTTCCTAAATTCCTTGTGTATTAACTCTGAGCTATCTCTTAAATGAAGGTAGGCTATATTACCTTTATTTAAGGCATTTAGATGTGATACTAGGGACACCACCACTTCTCCAAACCTTCCTAGAGGTTAAAGTTGCCCACCAATTACTGGTCTGAGTCTTGTAGCACACGACACTGGAACAATTCAGAGCTTATGCCCTTGGATGGGGAGTATATTAACAGCTTTCACTTTGTATAGAAAGGTCTCTGGGTTTTGGAAAGATCCACTGTGTATTTAGCAAAGTGCAATGTCCTTAGCCAGTAGATTTCTATCAGCCAGCCAGTCTTCAAAAACTGCTGGACAAGGAGGCTTGAAGCCACAACACAATCCCTTCCGGCAGTGGCTTGTTTAAGATCTCAGCTCCTTTTGTGAATTTCTAAACCAAAAGTCACATAAAATTGTATCTTCTCCAACCTCACATTGTTGACTTTAGTCCTGAAACCTGGACCCACTTCCTCGACCTTTCTACAACCTCAGGTTTCTGATATTGCAATTCATTCTCCCATGTATCACTTTGCACAGCTTGGGGTCAGCTGAGGGAATTATTGCTCCTTTTCAGCATAGTATATCAAAGAATAGTCTTTTCAAATGGAGACAGGTATAGAAAAGGTAGCAAAAAGTAATGATATTTCATGTGATTAGTTCTCCAACTGCAGATCTTTCTTGTTTATGACTCTCTTACAGCCAACCACAGGCACCATTTCTCTGACCCTGGCTTCAGTTTTTGTTTTGTCCCTGAATTGGGATACAGGCACACTCTTATTGGGACAAATCAAAGGAAGCTGAAGGTAGAAAGATAAATTGTACCACAGAACCCTGGAAAACTCTGAAACTATAGGTGGGAGGTGTCGCTGAAGATGAGAGTGTGGGGTGTACATAAAAAGAAAAGATTATTTGGAAGTCTAACAATAGTTAGATCCCCAGATATTTTACCCTACCTAGCACAGTCAAGTGACTTACATCCCCTCACCCCAGACAGAGCTAGGTTGATTCTTTTGAGAGGCTGGATCAAAGACTGTCATATTGTTGACTCAGATACAGCTGAGGACAGGGGTTTAAATGAAAACCTTGACACTGAATGATGAACTTCTTCCACCCCTACCCTACAGCCTTTTCCCCTGAGAAGCTCCCAGAAGGCTCAGAGACAGGTTTATAACTCTCATCAAAGGATTTCACTGATTGACCAGCTGAAAAGCTCTTCAAATAATGACATTTAGTTGTCCCTCTCCCTGAAGAAAATAAATGTGACACTATGTGAAAGCAACAGTGAACATACTCTGTCCATTCACAGGGAGTACTTAAACACCTTACCCTTGAACATGAATAGATAGCCATGAATAAAGAGTCACTAATGTGAAATAGAAATAAAGCTCAAAGATGATAATGTAGGAAATAGAAGAAAACTTCAAAGGCTAGCATCAATGTCCATAGAGCGGTAAGGAAGATATTGCATCCATGACACAAGAGTAGAATGTCATTTAATAACAAAGTAAAAAATGAAGACAGGAGTGGAGGGGTAGCAATCAGAAAACAAGAAAGAGCTTTAGTAGATAAAAATTAAAAATAAAAATAAAATTACAGTCATTTTTAAAATTCAAGAGTTAAAAGATAAAGTGAAGAAAATCTTCCAGAGGCATGCCCTGGTAGAGCAGTGGTTTGGTTAACTGCCTCCAACTGGAGCACAGGCACCATCTCAAGGCATACATCTCAAGGACTCTGGTTCACATCCTGGGTCTAGGAGAACAGCCAAGGTATACAACCAAGATGTACAACTCTAAAAAGATGTATAGCTCTGGAAAGAGTGAGCAGAGAAAAGGGAGGGGAGGTAATTACTAAAATAAGACTACATATATAATTTCTCAAAATGGAAGGAAATATATTTTCAGATTGAAAGCGCCCATTGTGTTGAAGTGCCACACAGCAGATGAAAAAATAACCTATTCAAAGATGCATTATCATGAAATTTCAGAACATTAGGAAGAAAAGGAAGGTCTCAAAACCATCTAGATCGGGGAGGAAAAAACAAAAACAAAATCTTGAGACCCCAAGGAGATATTAGTGTGAAACTGCTCAAGAGCATCACGGAAAGTTAATATTCTGAGGCAAAATTAATTCTAACCTAGAATTCTATATCCAGACTATCATCCAAGTGTGCTGCTAAAATAAAGACATTTTCAGACATACAAATTCTCCAAACAATTTACCTTTCATGGACTTTTTCTCAGGAAACTATTGCAGGCTGAGTTCCATCAAACCAAGAGAGTAACTACAAGAGGAAAATATGATAAGGTCTAGGAACTAGGACATCCAACAAGAGAGAGATGCAGAAGGGATTCCCAAAATGATTTTTAAAGGGTGGGGGGAGTTTCAGGATAACAGCTGGACAACTTGCTCAGAGAACAGTCAGTCCAGATCAGAGCTGGACAATGAAAAGTTCCCAGATGACATCCAGAAGAGACGTCTGTGAGAAAACAAACAAAACCGATAGAGTGAAAGATTCATAATTCTGTCAGAGGGCTTGGGCAAAATGAATGATTGCTCTATGGAAACTAAAGTTTAAAAAAGATAATTATTAACCTATGGGAAAATAAAATGATTGTATAAGGCACAGTCAACAGCCAGCAGCTCACCTGTGAATGATATTTCCAGAGGCATAATAATTCAAACACTGAAAATGGATTTCACCAAAATTGTGATAATCATTATAATGGGAGGATGGTTAGAGGCAAAGGAAGTAGACTGTAAAGGGTGATGTAAGAAAATAAAATCCTACTCCATATAAGAAATCAGAAGATGATTATTTAAACTGAAAAGTCAAGGAGAAAAAAAATACCAGAATAAGCACAATAAGAAATAGCCAAAAGATATAAATATGATTTGCTCTGTAGAGCAGAAATCAGAGATGAGGAGGAGTGAGCCAAGAAACTACTATCTTGTTTTGTGGCTAAAAGCTGTATTTTTGTCTTTTTAAACTACGTTGTTGTATATTTTTATTTTTTAAAGGACTAAAGTAAAAAGAAGAGTGAGCAAGAGAGTAGATGAGAGAAGAGAAAATGAGGGTAGAAAAAATAAGATGAAGTCAGAAGTAATATTAGATCCAGTACATGTCATTGCTAAAGATAGGCTGAAAATTTGCTTCTGAGCTTTTTAGCAGCAGCACAAAGTGGGAAATGTAATCATTTATACTATTTCACAATGTCCAAGAGATGAAAACAAACCACTTACTCAGGAGAAATATATCTATTCCTGGTACTGAGATCTGAGAGACGTTTTTCCCATCTGTCCTCCTGAAGAGGACACCATGTGATGTGTGCTACATCCTCATCAATGTGTCTACAGTAGATGCTATAATATCTCACAGAGCTGTTCCTTATCATATCTCTCAACACAGGTCGATGGCAAGATGCCAACACAGAGTCCAGTAAAACCAATTCTGTGAGGAGATAAAAATCAACTCGCCTCAGAAAGGCAATAAAGCATGATGGACCTGGGTTCCAAATTCATCTCTTATTTCAATAATTTAACTACACTGTACTCAGTTTTCTCATCTATCAAATGGTCCCAAGTATTATTATCTCATGAGATTTTGTGAGACTTAAACTAGTTTATGCCTGTGAAGCACTTAATATAATGCCTGTATATGTAAGCACTAGAGACAAAAGACAGGCGTGAGCCCTGGTGGCTCAGGTGGCCGAGCCACCGGTGTGCATAACACATACAGACCAAGGACCTGGATTCAAGACACAGGACTGGAGTGAAAAACCAATATGAACAACTAACTAAAATAAAGATGTTCCCTTATGTTTCTCTGCTCCCTTCCTCTCAAAAAAAGGTAGTTACTATTCAAAAAAGATTTTTTAAAAGATGGATTTTATGTATTAGATGACAGTAAATAAAACAGTGTGCTGAAAATCAGACAGACACACAGGTCAGTGGAATAAACTAGAGAAACAGATGCACAAATACAGTCAATTGATTTTCAACAAAGGTGCAAAAACAATTCAATGGAGGAAAGATAGTGCTGGAGCAACAGAACAGTCATAGGGAAACAAATGAACTTCAACTTGAAGCTCACACTTAAGAAAATAATTAAAAATGAATAATTGAAATGTAAAATGTCAAACTATAAAACTTTTAGATGAAAACAAAGGAAAAATCTTCAGGACGTAAGGCTGCATGAAGCGTTCTTAGACGTGACACTCAACGCTGAGAAAAATTGATAAATTTGACTCACCAAATTGAAAACTTTCATTCTGCAAAATATTCTATTAAGATGACAAAAAGACAAACCTTAGACTGAAAGAAAGGGTTTGCAAACCAAAAGGTATTGCAGATGTTTCAAACTAAGCATCTGTAAGCAATTAAAAAGAAATCTCAAGAATTAACACTAAGAAAACAACAATCCAGTTAGAAAATGGTCAAAAGACATGAAAAGACTTTTCTGCAAAGAGGATATACAGATATCAAATAAAAATTGTTCCACATCATTAACCATTAGGAAAATGCAAATTAAAACCATGATGAGATATTGCCCATGAGAATGGCTAAAATAAAATAAATTGGAAAAAACCATTCATATTATGGAATACTACTTAGCTATAAAAAGAAATCAACTATTAATATAGAGTACATTTGGATGGATCTGAAAAAAAAATGACACTAAGTAAAAAACAAACAAAATACCAGTCTTGGTGCCCTGGTGGAGTAGCAGTTAGGTCCACTGCCTCCAGCCAAGTTCAGTCCATGTACATACGAAGGAAACAGGTTCACATCCTGGGTCCAGGGTTACAACAAAGATGAACAACTAAATACAAAATGAAATAAAGTGCTTCCTCTTCTTCTCTCTTCCTACCAGCTTGTCCACTTGCCTTCATTGCTGCCTGCACCTTTCATTAAAAAAAGCTCAGAAGTTGCCTCTGTATGATTCCATTTATATAACATTCTTAAAATGACAAAATTATAGAGGACAGATTAGCAGGCTTAGACATTTGAGTGGGGCGAGGGGAGGGGGTCGAGCATAGGTGTGACGATAAAGGGATAGTGGTAATAAAAGTGTTAAATCTTCATTGTTATTGTGGTTACATGAATCTATACATGTGATGAAATTGCTTGGAACACACACAAACACACACACATGTAAAATCGGTGAATTCTGAATCTGAATCACACTACGTTGCAACTTCCTGTGATTCATAATTATTTCAAAATAATTTTTAAATGGAAACAATAGTAAATATTAGAAAAAATTTCATTAATTTGGGGTTAAATTCACCTGTATTTAAGCACACTTTCTTTTATAGATTGCATAACATGGTAATTTAAGAGTTGGTAAAAATTGCAGAAATTCATCTTAGAAGTAGTGCTTCTTTCAAAGTGCAGTGGAAGCAAAGGGGGTGGGGGGTGTGGTGTGCTTATGCAGGTGCGCATTGCTTCAAGAAGGTAGGCAGCATATTTCCAAAGTCCTCTCAGAAATGGCATTTATTGCCATAGACCAGTGTCTAACATTCATCTTTTCAGTTCAAAAACCTTAGTTTCCTGGAATAAATCCAACTTAACCACAAAAAAATAAAATAAATCAACCCACTTTGAACTCCAAACCGCCATCATGGAAGCTGGAGGCAATTCAGCCTAAGTCATTCTCTGCAAAGGCACAATTAGTCTGACTTTTCTGCCCAGACACCACTGTAGTCGTCTAAAGGGAATGGTGACTATGACTTCTGTGATGGTTGGGACTCAGGGGTCTTCAGGGCCGAGGATCCACTCTGTGCTGTCTTTTTCCTCTGATCCTTCTCAGACTCTGACGTTTCCCCATCACCAGGCTTAGGAAAACTCCTAGAGAAACCTCTTCCCTCTAAGACCCTTTCTCTCCCAGCCCTCTAGCACACCTGGACCATCTGATCAATTAATTAGCTTCTCCAGAAGATGTGAAAAATCACTAACTGGAAATTGCTTTTACTTTTCATCCTGTCAAAATCCCACTGATAAGGAATTAGAAAGCATCACTGCCTTCCCAAATGTGGGGAAGAGGAAAATAGAGGGAGATCAAAATAAAACTAATATTTTAACAAATCATTGCGTCAAACTTGCTTCAAGTCAATATGAGTCACTATTAATTTGCAATGAGCAATGAATATTGCAGCAATGGGTCATAACCACTTGCTTAGACTACTTTCAGAATCCTAATTTGACTGTTGCTGGGTAAGCCTAGAATCAGAAACAAGGACAGTAGAACAACTGATTCAATATTTAAAGAGGTTAGCTTCTCATAACCTGTTGGGTCATTCCCACCATAGTGATACTCATGCCATGCTAAGGGAACTAGAAATACTGTTAGGTCATTGGCAGTAATTCCCTGATCCATATTAACATAGAGAATGTCTTTGCCAGTGGAGTTGCAAATATTCAGAGGCATCTGACTGGGTCTTTCTTTCTCTGGAGAGCACTTGTATCAATACTCCCAACCTCTATTTAAGAGACTGTCTTTTTTCAATTCTTCCACAACTGACTACCTCTTCCGTTAAATAATAGCCCAGGCCTACTGGTCAAGGATTTCTATCTCTTCGGAATGACACTGCATATATCTGTTCTAATGAATTACACGGACTATAAATCAGAATTCTCAAAGAACCATATCTTTCATTTATTCTTGAGTTAGTCATCTGTACCTACCACATCCTGATAGTGGTATATGTAAAACATATCTTAGAAGATCTTCAATCATCTAACCAGAAATAGCCAAACAAAGGAATTATCTTACACAATTTTAAAATAACTATGAGTTTAAAAAACTACACCATTGAATTGAACAGACAAAACAAAATCCAACCCTCAGTTAATGACAATAGAACTGAAGTTACCAGCTGGGAAGGAGGCAGGGACAGGAGTTAATGGTGGTGGGCATCCAATGGACAGTGGTGGAGGACTTTTGGTAATCTGATGTGGGCATGATGTGTGGTCATACATTTGATGAATGGTGAACCTGTACAGATGGGTTTGTACTCTTTTGTAAATCAAAGTTACCTCAATAAAAGAAATTTTAAGTAAAAAAATGTTTAATTACGACATGGCAACTGAACAAGAATTGTTAATCATTAAATGTATCATGCACGTTTAGCACAAATGATCCAATAATGTCAATAAAATCAGATTTTTAAATAAAATACATACTATTAAATATTGAGTGATCGTACTGTAAAAAAAAAGTCCTAGGCATTTATGTTTTGGCGGGTAACAGCATCTTTTTTTTATTATTGCATATATGCTGTGTTTTTATACCTAAACTTCAGACATTATCAGTAACTTAGTGTAGGACAGGCAAGTTCACATTTCCTTCCACTCTTTCCAGAGAAATAATGAACGCTCTAATGAAAGTATTGCGCTCTAAATTTCCTAAGTGCTTAAAAGCAATCCTTTTATAAATAAAAGATTTACAGCGGCAGCATTGTTTTAAAATACTTTAAGTGTATCAGTTCACTTTTCATCAAATGCATGATATCATGCCATGTTCACGACAAAATTTCTAATAATCTTCTAATCCTCATTGAACTCACACTACCTGTTGCTCCCACACATCCTTTTCTTTCTGGTAACCTCATTTCTATTGTCAAAGACCAAGAAATAGCTTTTGCTTTGCTTTGTGTGTTCACTTGATTTGTTTCTTTATATTCCACATGAATGAAATCATCTGGTAAGCTTTTCTCCTTCTGATTTATTTCACTTTGCATCATCCCCTCTTGTTCCATCCATGTTGTTGCAAATGGCAAGATTTCATTTTTGTTTTATAACTGAGTATTCTGTTTTGTACATATAACCTATCTTCTTTAACGAATCATCTGTCAATGGTCACTTACGTGGTTTCCATTTCTTAGCTAGTGTCAATAGTGCTACTATATAAGAGGAGTGCTTATCTCTTTACAAATTAGAGGTTTTGGTGCACGCTGGTGACTCAGAGGTGAAGCCCATATCTGGGGAGCAGTCCACATACAACCCAAAGACCCGGGTTTGTGTCCCAGGACCAGGACCTGGTGGGAGAATAATTAAAATGAACAATTAAATAAACAAAATCCTCTTCTCTTTTCCTGCCTGCCAGCCTTCGTCTTTAAAAAAAAAAATCATTGGTGTTTTCATATTCTTCAGATAGATGCCAAGAAATAGTATTGCTGGATCACATGGTAGCTCTATTTATAAGCAATTTGTACGGTAATTCCTTGCATATAAATCCATGTGTACATCAAGAATTATTATTCTATTTAAAAATATTGTAAATATATAATTAATAGTAGTAGTAACAATAATAACAATAATAGAGTTCAAAGTCATTACCCATAAAACAATTTAGCAAGTTATATCAGTCACAGCAGAAAGAATAAAACTCAGAGGGAGGCCTGCTCCCTCAAAGTCTTTCATTACCTTGTATTCACTAGTATCTTTTGTTTGCCTTATTTCTCTTTTCAATCTTTTTTTTCTTCTTTTGTTTTCCTAAAATGGCACAAGCAGGGTACACATCATCACTAATATTTTCCAATATTAATCAATTCATTATGACCAATAAATCCAGAAAAAAATGTCAGTCAACTGATCTGATGAATGATTTTGTAAAAAGCTTTATCTATCAAAATAAAGGGATATGCTGTAGCATATTAGGGCTGCTTAGAATTTTTCAGTATAATTTTAAGATTTCAAAGGCTGTAATGGGAAAATGAAATTTTTTTAAAGATCACTTCAAATGGTTTGGTGGTAAAACTTAGCATAATGTTTCTATCAAGTTTTGCTGTTTTATTTTGATTTGACTCCTTGACTATTTATGAAACACATGAATGTTTACGAAATACGTGAATATAATTACTTTCAGCTTTGCTTTCCTCCAACTCACGTATAACAACCCTTTTTTAATCTTTGTAAACTTTAAATAACAATAATAAGCTAGCTGTGCTCAGCTCTGTCCTTTGAGATAAAAAGGTGCAGTCATAGTCCCAGAGGGCAGTCATATGGTCTCTAGTGCCCCTCAACTGCTTACAAGTAATGGCTGTGCTCAGAATCTGTTTAGATGACCGGTTTCACGCAAGGTAGACTTCTGTTAAATTGAACACCAGCATCAGGAGATGAGGCTGAGAAGAGTTAATATGTTTTGTTTCGCTAAGACAAAAAAAGACTCAGTCTCACGTGTTATTATTACCTACTGACTCCATCCTATTGCAAGTGGAATGTCAAAGCAGAATCTATTCTTGTCCTCATTGCTCCAGTCAGAACTGAGCCTTCCGCATACTCCGCGACACTCCTTCTGACCAGAAGGACCCGCAGGCGCAGAGGAGCTGCCTAATGATGTTGTATAAGGGATGGCAAGATATCTCTTTAGGTTTGATGTCACTGAAGGTAATTCTAAAATCTGATTACTGCACAAATGGAGCTTTTTCAAAGAGCCCAGAGTGAGATTTAGAAGTCTTTCTGTCCTCTTATCAAAATGCTTACGTTCCCATTTCAGTGCACATGAAACAATAATAAATATGGAGCAAAGGAAGTTTATCTACATCCGGAGGATTTTATTAAGTTAAACAACAAAAGTTGTGCCAATCCCAGGCAATGAATTTCTTATTAAAATTCACAGCACACGTAGACACATTTCATCAAAGATCACAGATAGCCATTGCAATGTATCTTTTCCACTACTGACTCCATCGTAAGTTTAACTGAAAAACAGTAATAGCAAACATCAGGGTTTGTTTTTGTTTTTGTTTTTATCGGTATTTTTCTCTTACCAACATAACAGATCTAGGACTGACAGGAAATATCAGTGTTGCCCACAGAGAAGTATTAAGGCATAATTTTTAATACTGAAATTTAATTTGACATTTTATAGCAAGTATCTTCTAAAGGAATCTTTTTATTTTATTAACCAGTAGAGGCTGGTGTGAGAGAAAAGAGGCCAAAGTTAAGTGATTATAGTCTCATACTTGGTATTTTTAAGCTCTGTTTTATATTGGGTATTTTAAGTATTCTGTTCTTTTGATTCTCATGTTTTGGTATATAAAGTATATTGCTCTGAGAATTTCTGTGAACAGAAAAACTGTAAAATCCTATGGTCAAAACACACATTTTTATTTTTAATTCAGATAATTTGATCATGGTTTGCTCTCTCTCTCTCTCTCTCTCTCTCTCTCTCTCTCTCTCTCTCTCTCTCTCTCTTTTAAAGAAAGGTACAGGCAGTAATGAAGGCAGGCAGAAAGAGAGAGGAAGCAGAAGTACTCTGTTTTATTCAATTGTTTACCATTGGTTGTTTCCCTGAGCCTGGGTCTTAAACCAAGGATCTTGAGATGTCTGTGGACTGTGCTCAGTTTAACCCGTGAGGCTACCAGGGTGTACCAATTTGTCTATCTTTCAAGTTCTAGTACTGAAGTGGCCACCAATCTTAATGCTCAGTCTCAAACCATGGTCCTGGTTCAAGCACTCTAACAGGCAGTGCTGTATTATATCATGGAACTACTTTGGAAAGAAGGCATGATCAGAGGAGGACCCAAAATCTCCTTGCACCAGTTTTCAAAGAATGGTAGGTATATTACACATACCTTCCTGATTTAAAAAAAAAATATTTACTTGTGTGGACATATTGAAAACATTTGCTATTTCTTGATAGCTGAATGCAATGGAGGCAAACAACTTGATTCTGTTTGCCTATATTCTACTTCTTAGTGACCATATGTGTGTCAGCACCTATCCCTAATGATGGCCCTGGAAAAATTACCTCTAAATCAAAAAGTAACAAAATCTCTGCAAAATCTACAATCAGGTTTGAATGAAGTTACCCCAAACTTCTTTTCAACTGGTTCACTATCTGCAAATTCTTGAAAATATTCCCACAGAGAAAACTTCATAATTCACATTTCTACTAGAGCTTTAATAATAATTATTTCTCCAAATCAATGTCTTCTACTGAAAAGGAGAAGTATTAAAACATCATTAGGTGGTGTGTTTCTGTGTTGTCTGGGTCATGGGATGAGGTAAGGATAGAATAGGAAGAGGAGGGTCGTAGTCCAAATTCTTTTTTTCTTTAGAAACGTCCACATAAATAACCTCCAAGTCCCTCTCATTCTCTCCTACCTGATCCCCTTTATTACAGGAGAACTGGACTGACTTAGGAGTCACGGATTTTAAGCCAGCTCGCTCAATAACTTTTCATGGACCCCCAATGGATCTATAGACAAAATTCTGGCTGTCCATGAATTTGGTAGGGAAAAGAATCACAGCATTATTTTCACTGACCTCCAGTTGAAATTCAGCATTTTCTTCAGGATTTCCTCTACCTCTGCCCTATCTTTCACCTTTCCCCATTTGCAGGTTTAAATTGGAAATGCAGACCTTTGATTACTAACATAAACAAGAAACAACAGACTATTGGCATTACTTATGACTCTTCACCAACAGAAATCAGAAATTTCTTTTACACGATTTGCTAATACCTAAAAATATCATATCCTCTCCTTGCTACTTCAGTATTATGACCGTTGCTGCTAACCTTATAATTTAATGTTTTAAAGGAAAAGCACATATATTACTATATCATAAATTTGTTTTAATATTCTGATAACTATTTCAATAGAATTGGTAACTTTTGAATTCTTAAGTATTTTAAAAACATCTTTATTGAGATAAAATTCATTTAAAATAAAACACCCACGTAAAGCAAACAATTGAGTGATTTTAATATATTCACAGAATTAGGCAACCATCAGTACAATCTAAGCAGAACATTTTCATCATCACAAAAATAAATGTTACTCATTATACTCTCTTCTAATTCTCCTCCCCTCCACCCACAGCCCTAGATAACTAGTAAACTACTTTATGACTTTATAAGTTTGTCCACTCCAGACTTGTCATATAAGTGGAATCATATAGTATGTGGCCTTTTGTGGCTGGCTTCTTTCACTTAGCATAAGTTTTTGAGATTCATCCAAGTTGTACAGTGTATTATGACTTCATTTTATTTTCAAATACCATATTACTGTTTAGATAGAACACATTCTGTTTGTTCATGATGAAAATTTAGGTTGTTTCCATTTTTTAGCTATTATGAATAATGCTCCTATGAATATAATAGGTCTTTTTGTAGATAAGCTTTCATTTCTGCTGGGTATATACGTAAGAATAGAATGTTGGATGACATCGTAACTCCATGTTAAATCTCTCAAAGAATCATTTTCCAAAGTTGTTGCAGTATTTTATATTATCAACAGCAGTGTTTAAGGGCTCCAATTTCTCAATATCATTGCCAACTCTTATTATTTTGTCTTTTTGATTATTACCAACCTACTAGATTTAAAGTAATATCTCATTGTAGTTTTGATTTGCATTTTCCTAAAGGCTAATGATGTTGAGCATTTTTTCATGTGGTTATGGGCTATTTGATATATTCTTTGAAGAAATGTTTATTCAAATCCTTTGCCCATCCTTTTTCTTTTTTTCCTTTTCAGTTATCGAGCTGTAAGAGTTCTTTATATATTCTGAATATTAATTCCTTTATTAGATATATGGTTTGCAAATGTTTTCTCCCATTCTTTGGGTTACCTTTTCACTGACTTAATCATGTTATTTGCAGCACAGATTTTAATTCTGATGCACTTCCATTTTTTTTTTGTTGTTGTTGTTACTTGTGCTTCAGATGTCATATCTAAAAAGCCATTGCCTAGGTGACAGTTTCAGAACTCTGTGAACATACAAAAACTATTTGAGCTTTCATTTTAATTGAGTGGATTATATATGAATTAATCTCAATAAAGCTGTTCTCTTAATATAGCCACAGAACACATTAAAAAGCTCCAGACCTTGGTGACATTATTTGATCATCTCTATATATTAATAAATAAATCCTCATTATTTTGAAAATACATAATAAAACAACTGAGGTTCTAAAATTAGATCATGATGATTGACAATTATACAATTCTGTAATATACTAAAAATCATTGAGTCGCGCATATGCAAACCCAGGTCCTTGGGTTTTATATAGTCTGCACTTTAGCCACCTCAGCAGGCTGAGCCATAAAGGTGCATCCGTGAACTGAATATTTTTTTATATTTCATTTAGTGTTCATGCTAGATGTTTCCCACTGGACCCGGGACATGAACCCAGGGGTATGTGGCTTGGGCTCTTTTGGAGGTGATTGACCTAACCACTACTCCACCAAGGCCCATGAGAATTGTATATATTTTAAATGGACAAATTTTATGGTATGCAAGTTCTATTTCAATAAAACTGTTTTTAAGAAGGCAAAAAACAAACTCACAAACAACTCATTGCCTAGTCCAGAGCCATAAAGATTCACTCTTCTATCTTCTTCACCAGCCTGCCAAGGTGGTCCATGGCACAGAAAAAGTGAGACATTTTCTATAGAAGTTGGACTGTAGCCTTGCTTCTCTGGGCCTGTTTCCTCACCCTGTAAAATCCATGGGTGAGGCTGACCTGGGAAGCGCCTTCCAGGTCTGTACTGCCCTTTGCTGTGCGGACATTAAGGGCGGACAGCAACAACTCTTTTCTTAAAATACCGCCTGCCTGGGATACCAGCTGCTTCCAAGTTGGCTTTTCTTTCTTTCTTTCTTCCTTTTTTTTTTTTTTTTTTTAATAAGGAAGTCTTTGTCTGGCACTCATGGGAGAGCTCAACCAGACCTTTGTGACCTTTGTGTTTTGGGGGACAGAGGAGACACAATAGGGGAAGGAAATGTTTTCTATTGAAAAGCAGTCAATTGCCTAAAATAAGTTGTTATGAAACCGGAAAGAGGGATTCTTTTACCTCTGGTTTCAGTTGAATGCCAACTTTCAGGAGAAACAGAGTGGGCTAGATGAAAGTGCTGCCGACACTGCCAGTTGAGAAAAGGACTGTACAAAGTTAGCTCTGCTGACATGTGCAACAGCAGCACCGTCACTAGTCATTCAAGGAAGAACAATCAGGAAAATGTAATCAAATCTTTGCCTTCACGATTTGCAATTGTTAGTCCATGCTATTTAAATTTTTCTTGAATTTTAAACATGGTATGGGGGTTATATACATATACACACATATATGTATATACAAAATGTTTGCAAAAAGTGCCATTGACTATAGAGTTTAAAAAACAAAGATGGGATATTTGCAGAAGGGTTAGCATATTCCCCTAAAGTTTGTATGCTATCGACCTGATACACAGACTTTACTAAATTCTCCAGGTTTTGCACATTCTGTATGTCATGTGTCGACCTCTTTTAAATGAACACTGTCATTCCCCTCCAAGGAGGCAGGGACGGGGGTCCTCACAGGCTCAAAAGTCAGGACTTCTCCTTTGTTTCTCTGCAGCACCTTTTCATTAGGCTTTTCCCTCTTCCCAGAAGTGCTGATAAAGTGAGGAAGAAGAGTGTGAGCACAGAGAAAGGAGGCTCATAACTCGAAAGCCCTGTCCATCAAAGGTATGCACGGAAGGGACTGTCTGGGAAAGGACAAGAAAGTTGAACGTCTGAGACAGCGGCGCTGGACAGCAGCCAATCTGCACCTCCTTCCTGGACCTGGAACTTGGGGTGGTTGTCTGTGACCCTGCAGGAAGACGAACATGCTCTGTAGAAACAGGATCTAGCTTCACCTTTTTAGTTGAACAGACTGAGCCAAATTTCATCAGGGGATCAAGGGACAGAGGACAGAGAGGACCAAACTAGTATTTGCTGAGTCAGATACTTGACAGGTTTATTTGGAAAGACCAAAACTAAATAATGTCTTCTTATTAGCACAGGACTACAGTTGTGAAATCTGGTCAAAGGGTTTTAGGCAAGGTTTTAGGTTTTATTACATATATACATATATATATATGTATATATATATATAAATACACTTAATGACAGAGAAAAGTAGAGAAAAATTTTAAATCAGTGGAGAAAACCATTGTTTTTCATAAATTTGTAATACTTCTCATGCTAGCAATTTTCTTTTTATATTAGAAAACAATGCTACCCCCAAGTTTTTGCCCCTCCTTTCAAAAGAAAAGGGAAATTAAAATTCTTTTAACAGAAATAAAAATGTACTTTTTTTAAAAAGAGAGAATTAAACCAACTTCAGATGATTTATTCTAAAACAATCTTCCACGAGCTTTTTTCAGATTTTCTACGAGGAAAAGTTGATCTCTAGCTCCAAGTATTAGTCCCATTTTTGCTTTCATAAATATTTTTCTCACGTTTACTTCCATGTTTTATTGTTCTGTGAAAACACAATGGCAATTCATCAGGTATTAGTTTTATTCATAACCTAATATTTTATCATGTCCTAACATGATGGATCTTTTTGCTCTTTCTGCAGTTAGGTGAGTTCAGACTATTTTCTGGAAATGTGCATTGAACTCTGAGTGATAGGCCATTCCTCCAAGAAGACACAATCTTTCGTAAATACCTGTCCAATTTATTGTGTTTTTCACAAAAGGAAGACCCCTGAGGACTGAGTTCAACAGAGAAGAATGTCATCCATGGTAGCCTGAGACATATCTGGATGGAGAGCTTCTATTTTCATCATCTTATTTGCAAGGAGACAGTGTCATTCACAGAAAACAACCTTGTGCATTTGTGGGCCAGGCAAATGCAGAGAACCAAGTGGTGAGGCTGAAACTCTGGGAGTGAATGGAATAGGGCTAGGCAGGTGGAGAGGGTCAGGGTAGGGTTTTAGTCCTGAGGCCACAAATGGGAAGCTTTCACAATAGCTGTGGAGAGAAGCTGTGCTGCTGAGGAGCCATACAGCACACCTGGCTAAACACTGCAGATCAACAGATATATCAGACCTGTTTTTATTCTCTCTTTTGTATACTTTTTTTCTCTCAGTTATATGCCTTTTTTAATCCTTTCATTCATCCTCCTATGGGTTCTTGTTTTTAAACTCCATTCTCTAGGGTTCTAGGTCCCTTTATGTTTGTTTCGTTTTCTTTTCTATAAGAGCTCTGTAAAACCTTGCATTGTTGCCATTTTTTTTTTTCACCCTTTGTGCATATAGTTTGACCTGGGAACTGGGACTCAATGCTGGGCTGGATTTCTCCGGTCTCTAATCATCTCTGTGGAAAGTGAAATAGCTTGGCAACAGGCATAATAATAAATAATAATAATAATAATAACAACAAGAACAACAATGAGCACAGAGGTGAAAAATAAGATTCAAAAATAAGAAGGAAAGTGACAGAGTCATAGGCTTTCATATGAAAGTATCTGTTAGGGTCAGCTGAGAAGCACCCTTGCAAATCAGTTCATAAGATCTCTCTGTGGAGAAAAGCAAAACCTAGGGAAATTCTGCTTTCAAGTGTAGAGTTTGCTCTACGTATTACCTTCTGGTAAAATTCCCACATACAAACAAACCTTTGAAAACCCAAGATGAAAACAATGGCTGCCATGAGTAAGATTTCTGAGGGTGCTTAAAAAATAAACAAACATAGAGTCGATTTGTTTTTCTGGCACAACTACTTCAGAGAAATTCTCACTTCAATCTATGCCCGGTCATTTTCTATCTCCCATTATGCATTCTTGTTTGCTGACCATAAGTCTTGTCAACGAGTTATTTTAAAAGACACTTTTTTGAAATTCCTCACACCCTAAACAGGAGAACTACTGTGTGTATACAAATGCTCTGGAAAGGCACAAGTCAGGTATTGGGTGTAGGCACAGAACAAACCGCACGGTCTGCCTTGGGAGCCTTGTTCTCACCTGCCAGCTGCCCACACACTCTTCCTTCCAAACTCCTCTGATGCCAATTGGCTGACTGAACAACTTCAGGAGAAAGCCTATGGGAGGGTTGGGGAGAGGTAATGTGAATAAATATTTTAGAGACAACTTCAGACTTAAAATTCGATTTACCCTTTCAACCAAATTCAAATTGGAAGCCTCATCTCTTCTTAAAAATCTTAGCTATTGAAGAGTTAAGGGGAGATATGGAAGCTGGTGTAGCCTGGGGCTACCATCCAAGGCCAGCATGAAAAGACAGCAGGAAAGGTTTGGTTCTGGCTAAGCTCCAGACAGGCCATCTGGATGCAGGGAAGGCCTAGAATGCCAGAAGTAGCTTTTCTTTTTCGGTCTTAGGCTTCATTAAGTTCAGCCTGGGGAGAGTCTTTGGCTTAAGACCCAAACTGAGAGTCTTCTTTGAAAAGCTGTTTGCTATTTTGAATTTTACATAAAATAAATACCTATGACATATTATTTTGGTAAAAATGGTCACAAAAAGCAATGCATATGATTTATAATATTTAGAAAAGATCATAAAGCAGATTGTCTAGATGTATAAATACATAGAAACTATGTGTAGTCTATAATTTTGCTAGGAAGAGATAAATCTGGATAGACCGCCTGAAAAAATATTAGTTTTTTATATTGTACCACTCTGTCACTCTTCCAAAGAATTATTTTACTGTTTTTCTTATAGTTCATTTGAAAAAGCAATTTCTTCACATTGAAATTATTTCTAGGTTTTAAAAATTATTTTCTTTTTTCCATTTTTATTCTGTATTGAATTATACTACATTTGGCATAATGATAGGGTGGGCCAATTGTAATTCCTTTCACAGGAAATTTTTCTTTAGTAAAATTGAAGGAAAGAAAACCTGTAGGAAAATTATAGTAACTTCCTACTCTATATCACTCATGAACATACACTCTGGAAACCACCCTCTTTAAAAGATATGATCTATTCTTCCTTAGCTTTAGCAGTCTGTGTTCGATTTGTATGTGTTACACTTAACAATTAAAGGAAAAGGTGAATGTAAATTCACTCGGACAAAATAAAGCAGGAAAGTGAGTATTATCCTTAAGCAAATTCTTACCTTAAGGAAGAGAAAATGCACGTATCTTTCTGGGTGGGGATGGTTGTTGGGGGAGGAGAGGGCGGGTGGATTTTTTTTTTTTTTCTCCAAGGCATTAATTGCCACCTAGCTGCTGAGAAGGGAATTGCGCATTCAACTTTGGGTTTCAATTCTAGAAAACATGGGTTTAAAGGGCATGTTACTTTTATTATGAGAAATACCTAAGAAATATCAGCCTACTGTTACACTAGGATTGAATTTTTTTCCTTGGGTCATGAGGAAAGAAGAAAAAATACACCAAATGATAGTTTTTTACTTATAAGGTACAAGCATTTTCTTTCCAAGATAAAATGTCTCTATTCTTTTGTGTCTCAGCTATAGACCAAAGGAAAAGGAATCTGAAGCCACTCTGACACTAAAAAATCCTGCCTTTGGCCCATTAAAGAAAGAAATGCTTCAGGTGGATTTCTTATTATGCTAAGACAAAAGGATGCTGTTTATTTGATTTTTAAAAATGGAAGACATTCTTATTAAGGATGAAATAATTTCCAGACCAAATAATTTATTCAGACTTGCTAAAGAAGGGTGTCTTTATTTCAAACAAACTTTCTCAGAAAACCGTGTCTTTTATTTTCATAGCAGCCATAGTTTTTCTAAAGAGATTAAAGCAAAATTGAGTATTTAGGAGAATTTCAAAAGTTAACAAGTTGACAAAAAAGGTTCTTGAATTTATAACAGTATTTAAAAGAGCAAATATGGGGAAGAATAACTCACTGTACACGTCTAGTTCATCACTTTTTACCTAGATAAGCAATGAGCATCATATTGTATTGATTATATGAGACAAGTATACTAAGACAACCAGCAACATTTTGGAAGAAAAAATTTTGGTTTTAAAAATAGCAATAGGCACACCCTGGTGGAGTAATGGTTAGGTCAATCGACTCCAAAGACGAGCAGTGCCACATACCCTGGGTTCTAGACCTCTGCACACGGGGATGGGGAGGAACAACCAGTGTGAACAACTAAATGAAAATAAAGTAAAATCTTTCTTCCTCCTCTTACTTGTCTGCCTGCCTTCTAAGTTGCCTTCATTCCTGCCTGCACTTCCCTTTAAAAAAAAAAAGTAACAATAATAGTAGCTAATACTTAATGAGTATTTATCATATGCCAGGCAGTGTGCTGGCATATGAAATGAAAAATTCACTCAGTTGTCATAATAATCATAGAAAATATTGGCCAAAATTATCTGTAGAGATGTAAGCAACATCAAAAATGAAGAGATTAAATAACTCACTAAAGGTCTCAGAGATTTTAAGTAGCTACCCTCAAATACACACTCAATTCTATCTTAATGTTGGAATGTCCCAGTATTCAAAACTTTTAATTCCTTTCTATCTACTCTCATTTGAGTCTCACGGCTCTAAATAACATCTCAGCAATGATGTTCCCTACTGGAACTCTCCACTGAACTCCACATCACAAGCCATTTAACTACTCCTTATCTCCATTAGGATGTCTAATAGGTATTCCAAACTTGAAATGTACAAAACCATATTCATCATTTTTCCTCCAATTCCTGCTCCTCCTCAGTCCTTTGTCTCAGCTCACTGAAACTCTATTATTCCATTTGCTCAGGCCAAAAATGTTGAGTCATTTTGAAACCTCTCTTTTTCTTACATACCACCTCCAATCCATTAGCATAGTACTGCTGGCTCTGCCTTCAAAATATATCCAGAATCTGACTACTTCCTACCATCTCACCATTACCACGTGGGTCCAAGCCATCATAATCTCAACTATGTCTTGGCCTTGATCTTGTTATAATACTCAGTCCCTTATAATCTGTTCTCAACCCAGGGTCAGGATAACCCTTTTAAAATGTCAGTCAAGACATTTCTCTGTTCAAAACCCTCTAGTAGCTTTCTATCTCATTCAGAGTCAAAGTCCTTAATATAACCTAGAGACCTTATAATATCTGCAACCTCCTTTCCCATTGCCTCCTATTTCATCCTGTAACACTCTTTTCCTCAGGAATTTTTGATTGTTTGTTTACAGTATTCTCAGCATCTCAGTATAATGCTAGGAATATAGTAAGGTGATCAGTAAAGATTCATTAAATGAATGAAAATATATCTAATTCCCAAGCCTGTCCTTTTCATTATTCCCTTCTATGCATGATTTGGTGATTCTGGGTGCTGAAGGTGGTTTACTAGACTTTTCAGAGTGGCTCTAATATCCAAGAACTGTGTGTGGGTCAAAAGAAGAAACATTTGGTCTCCTGTGGTTATAATGAATTTTGGCCCTTTAAGTATGATTTGAGGATTTCATTCAGGATACATCTGGATTCTTAACCAGTAATCACAAAACTGATCAACAAAGGTATTTGGTAGAAAGAATAGTCCAGAAAAGCAGCACTAGTTCTCTAATTTAGAGGCCATTACTAGTTATTTCAGAATTTTTTAGAATTAAATAAAAATACATTTGAAAAAGAGCCTAGTTGAATCTTTCCCTTGGACACATAATAGCCATGGTTACTCAACTATCTAGATAACATTCTGTAATAGTTACTTAATTTCGAGAAAAAAGTATTTCTAAACAACTTTCTAGGCCAATGGCTTTTGTACAGGCCTCTCTGTTAGTCATATATGTGGAGGGAGGGAAATTATATTATAGTTTAGCTACAACTCTAAATTGTTATTCCAAATTATGTCTATTAATTCTAATTTTCTCTATTCTAAGCTTTAATTATTATTATAAGATAATCCTAGCTTCTTAATAACTAGTAAAAAACAAACAAAAACCAAGTGGATACAAATGAGACATGTTACAGGGTAAGCTAACAGCTATCAAATACGCATTAAAAATGATATATTCATATGATGGACTACCTTACTGTTATGTAGACATTTTAAAGCATGTATCATGAAGAAATGCTTGCAATAAAATATTCAAATAAAGAGTAGACTGAAAAATTATAGTTTAGACATGCCCTTGTAGAGCAGAGGTTAGGTCACTCACCTCCAAAGGCGAAGCTACATACCTCTAGGTTCCAGTCCTGGGCCTGAGGGATTGAGGGGCGGGGGTGGGGGGAGGGGGAGGCAGCAACCAATGTGAACAACTCAATAAAAATAAAATAAAGATGATTCTTCCTCCTCTCTCTGGCTACTCACTTTTCATTCCTGCCTGAACCTTTCTTAAAACAAACAAATAAACCTGAGTTCTAGACACCTGCTTTAATGAGGGCAAGAAGCAAGAGGATATGCGAATACAGAGGATTAACATAGCAACAAAATAAACTGTAACAAGAAATTGTATTTTTATATTATAAACATTGGAAAATATAGTCTCAGGATAATTTCTCCCCCTTCTTTTAAATAGATGTTTTTGAAGGGAAAAAAATCACTAAAATATTAATAATGATTTCCTTCACTAAGTAGATTATTTTTCATACATTCTGCGTTTGAGAAACTTTTAAATAAATGTGTATTCATTTTACAGTTGGAAAATATAGATTTTATATAAAACCAATTGTAAGTGGACTTTTCCCCACTGTCTGAGAGAATAGAAAACATAGAAAGACATATATCATAATTTTAGGTACTGTTTTCCAGCTGCTTCAGAACTACCAACATCAGTATTTCTAGAAGGATAATATAAACTCAATTTCAAGAAAAGATAACGGGGGTTTCTCACATTTAAAAAAAAACAGCCAGTATTTTACACCTGTAAAAAATTAAAATATTATTGTATCAGTCAGGGTCTAGCAAGAAACAGATGGCACACTCAAAGCCGGCAATTGGAAGAACGACTTCCTGGAGCAGCAGTTAGGTCCATCACCTCCCAAGGATGCAGGTCACAAACCCCTGGGTTCAAGTCCCCTGCTGGGGGGCGGGGAGATGGGCAGGAGCAACCAGTGTGAAAAACTAATTGAAAAATTAAGTGCTTCTTCTTCCTCTCTCTTCCTTTTTACTTGTCTACAACTGCCTGCATTCCTGCCTGAAACTTCCCTTTAAAAAAAAATGGGGGGCAAGTGGTGGGGAGCAGCAACTGAAAAGGAGTAAAATCAGATGTGAGCCAGAAAACAGCAAAGAATAATGCACTACCGCTGTCAACCTGAGGCCAACATGGACGTAGGGAGAGTAATAAACACGGGTTTTTATCTCCCGCTGTCTTCAGATCTCGTGCTAGTGCCCTCCATCAGCTAGGTTCAACTAGAAGCCAGAGGGGAAGGGACCTTGCTGATGTAATTCATCATAGGAGAAGATGTATAGGAGCAACAGTGAATCTCTGGCATGATGACATTACAGTGCAAACAAGTCCATAGCTTTAATATAAATATTCCCAAATTTAAACATTTCTACGCGAAGAGAAGAAATTCAGAAACATAGTTTTAGGCTCCCATCTTTGGTACTATGAAATATATTTGGAATTAATACTACCACTACTAAAGTTCTTTTGTCCAAACACTAACTCTTTGAACTAACTTAATTGAGCACCTAGTTTGTGTGACACAATTTTTTTTTACTTGAATGACCAGAAGAATCATAAGAGTTATGACATATTTTATTCAAGAAGAGGGGAAGAAAGAATTCCAAAAGATCTGGCTTAACATATGGAGGCAACAATAATAAACTATTTGCAAATCAACCCTACATTGCATTTGTTCAATGTACCAGTTACATCTGCTAAATAGAGTAATACAATGAGAAAACACAATTTGGTTTATATTTAGGGGAAAAATACTAATTGGTTTATATTTAGATTTTTTTTTTAGTCTAAAAAACCCTGACAATTTAGCAATAACAATTAAAGAAATAATGCTACATTTGCTGGCCCAGCCCTTCTAAAAAATTATTTTTATTGATCAATTTTTCATCTCCTGATTGAAGACCAAGATATTCTGAGCCAAACTCCACAAAACATGCATATAATACAAATGCCAGCCAAGTGCCCCTTCAGATGATTTATAAATAGAGCTTTGATCACTGTGAATGAAACACATACTACAAAGCCCTAGATATTTGCTGAGGAAATAATAAATGAAAAAAAACAGATTTTGGAATAAAAGATTCCTTCCTTCTTAACTTCCTTCCTCCCTCCCTCCCTTCCTCTTTCCTTTCATTCCCTTCCTCCCTCCCTTCCTTTCTTCTTTTCATTCACTCAACGAATGATGACTGTAATGCCAGGCTTTGCTCTAGGAACTAGGCATACCTCAGTTGAAAAAAAAAAGTCCAAAATTTGTAGACTTAGATGTTGATGTAACTCCCTGTAACATATTTACAAAATCACCCTTAGGCCGCCACTTTTACCACTTTTACTTGCATTAGCTTCACTGTGTTTCTTTTCATGGTATCCAACTGACTCCTATAAAAGTTACACAGTAATAACAGCTTACTAATGGCTGGGGGGAATCTTACAAATCAATGACAAAATTATTAACACAAAAATAAATTGAGCAATGGAATAAAGTGGCAATTCACTAAAGTACCATAAAACAACCAAGACACACCTAAAAATATTTTTCACTAGTAATAAAAAACACAAATAAAATCAAAGCAATAGATTTTTTTTCTTTTTCTGCCTATCAGCTTGATTAAGAAAAAGGTACTTACTCTACCCAGTGCTGGTGAAGGTAAAAAGAAAGTTGACTCTCAGGCATTGTAGAACATACATTGATATAACTTCTTTTCCATAACCTAGCCATATTCATCATAAATCTAAATTTGAATACCCTTTGACCCCACAATTGTATTATGATTTCATCATAAGGAAGTAATTAGGAAAGTACACAAAATGTATGCCTGCATAAGAATTTCAATATAGTATTTTTATATTAGCAAAGACTTGGAAATAATCTAATTGTTCACACAGAGTTAAGTAAATTATTGTATTTCCACACAGTGAAATACTATGCAACTAATGCTATAGATCATTACCTGTGGACATGAAAATAAGGCCATAAGTTTTAAAGCATAGTACAAAAGAGTTTAGTATGAGCTTTTAAAAAATTATATAATTAATCTTATAATGTAGTAGTGCTTCAATGAAATCTAAAAAATAATTATATATTTATTATGCACAATTTCGAGGCATGTGAATATACAGATACGTAAAAAGTAACTAAAAATATTTATACACTAAATAATTTTAAGTTGGTATTTATTTAATAATTCAATATTCATTATTCATTCACTTAACAATATTTATTAAGTATTTAGTATGTGTTAGGCATTTTGCTAGGTTCTAAGGAAACAAGAGAATAATTTTTAATTTAAATATGTTAATGTGATCCACTAAATTAAAAGCAATTTTTTAAAAATGTCAACAGTCAGTACTGGCAAATTTTAGAGGCCACCACTCTCATGTACCACTGTTGAGGATATAAATTGACTAAAAAAAAAAATGCCTGGAGGGCAGCTTAATATTTTTATCAAAAGTCTTTATCCATTCCATATCTGATCTACAATTCCATTTTTAGTAATTTATTCTAAAGAAGGAGAATAGATATAAACATACACAAAAAAATCTATTCAGTAATGGGGAAGGGATCATAGATACTAAACAGTAGAGATTTGGGTATACTAAATACCATTTGTTCATAAGGTAAACTACTAATGAACAGTGCTTAACCTGAAAAATGTTCAAAATACACAAATGAAAATGTTTAAATGGGGTGTGATACTAAATTGCTCTGAATTTGTGTAAATTACTTAAGCATTCTGAGTCTTCATCTGCAAAGCTAAGATCCCCAAGGACACTTTCAACTCTTACCTTAGCTGAGTCTAGATAATTATTCTTTCTTCTTTATAGGGAAAATCAATTATCATTAGCAGGTGGTAGATGTTAGATTGGCAGCTGTTTGCAGAGCTGTCCTAAACTATTTCACGTGGGGACTTACCAAAAGATACTCTCAAAAAAATAAAATGCATGTTTTGGGGAAAAAATGTCCATTTTTTCTGTTTTTTATTAGGCACCATGCTTCGTTTGGGGCAAATATAGACATTAGTGCCCACAAAGAATTCAAAGTCTGGTGGGGAAAACGAATAATAATAATAATAATAATAATAGTAATCAATGACAACCGAGCCTTGAAAGATCAGTTACCCAGGGAGTAGGGGAAATGATTCCAAAGTAGAAAGAAAAGCATGTACTCAAATAAGATACGCAAAGAAGAGCAGAGTCGACACACACAAACCATTATTTTGCTCTTACAGGCTAGTTCTCATTTACAAAATGCCCCAAATCGTTCCAGAAGCTGAATGAGAGACTGATTACGCTAGATCATCCCAAATTGCAGCTGTCATCTCCAGCAATTTCAAGGGCATCCAGCCGGGCCGGTGAGAAACTGGCGGGAACCTTCACTGGTCATTTCACCAGTGGTTCAAGAAGAGGACCTGGCTCTGACTACCCGCATCTCTAGGCTGCCCCTGGCATTCCGGACCGAGGTTTCCCGCCAATCACAGTCCCACCTTCTTCTGAGACTCCTCCCACCTCCCGTGAGGGCAGAAAGCTTTGACTGCAAGGAAGCCCTGGTTGCCTATCGATATCTCTGGGATAGATTGCTCTTCCCTGCGTCATCGCCGTCAAAATCCCGCAGGCTTCTCTGTAGATCGCCGAACGGTAGTTGCGGCGCTGCTCCTCGGTTCGCAGGTTTGCTGGAGGCCGCAGCCAGGCTAGCGTCCGAACCATGGTGCGTTCAATTCCCGGGCCAGGCAGGTTTGGGCCAGGCAGGTTTGGGGCAGGGGTCTGCTGCCTGGGAGATAGCAAGCCGCCTCTCCTCTCACCTTCGCAGCGTGCTGGGTCCCCGGGGCTTCGGAATCGTAGCCGACCGAAGGGTTCCGGCAGTGATTCAGCATCTCTGGCCTGGCCGGGAGAGGGGCGGTCGGTAGTTCGTGCGGCCTTTCCCCGGAGCATGTTTCGTTTTCCGTGGGGCCTGGAATACTACCCCTCTGATCTACTAGCCAAGTCCGCCCCTCAAGTTCCTTCAGAGGGGTAGGTTCCGAGCAGTCCAGCGTGGCCCCTTGTGCGGTGTGGGAGAGGGAAGAGAAGATAAGGGATTTGTCTTCATCCCAGGGTTTGGGTTCCTGGACCGTGTCCATTTTCCTGGTGAATCCGTCTGACTTACCCTTCCCGAGAGCTTGATCGGAACAGGCCCTTTTCACTCGCTTTGTCCACTTAGTTTTACGAGTAAATCGAAACTGAGAGCAGTAATGGAATGAGAGTTACAGCGTAGGGCTCAAGGCTTCCAGTCCATGTGTGCTATTCCAGCACTCAGCCTTTTTAACATGATTTTTCTCGCAAGTAGTATGCTACTGGATTTGTTTGAATTGCCATCCTTAAGACAGGTGCTTTATTTTTTTTCCGTGTCGCTGTAACGTCCACCACTAACTTCCTATGGACAATCTTTTGTTTATTCATGCATCGTGAATGTTTATACATACGAAGTACTCTTCATTGACGTGAAGGTTCAAAGATAATTCAGAAATGTCCCTAATTATAAAGTAGAAAGGGATGTAGATACAGAGTGTTGGGGGATTTCGGAAGAAAACATTAGACTTTCAGAGACCGACATTTGAACTAATTTAAAGAAAAGGAATACTTTTGACCGTTTATTAGGGCCCAATATAAGGGAAGAGTGTAAATTAAGATAGGGAAGAAAGTTGACATATGAAATTTAATAATTGAATCCAAAGGGAGTGCTGTGGATAGTGGTAGAATTGAGAGTTGAGAAGATAAGTCCCATCTAGATCTACTTCCCCTCCTTCCCCCATGGGTCATGTTCATGTTAGTAGAATTGTCTTATAAACTGAGTACAGTACTACCCTTCAATGAAGTCGCATAGACAGCATTGTGTTAATGTTGAATAGTAACAGGTGGAAGAACACTTTTTAATGATAAAACTTCTTAAGAGTTGGATTTGATGCCTGACCTGATAGAATTGTGGTTAGGTCCTCAGGCCTCCAGCCCAGTGCAGACCACATTGATCCCAGGGTTCACATCCCAGGCCTGGAGGAAACAACCAAGATGAACAGCTATACAGAAATAAAATGAAAATGTTTCTTCCACCTCTCTTTTCCTGCTTACCTACTCCCCTTCATTCCTGCCTGCACCTTTCCTTAAAAGAAAAATAGCGTGGATTTATAATGTTCTCATTAACAAGTCTTTTTTACTTTCAGTTTCGCAACCAATATGACAATGATGTCACTGTTTGGAGCCCTCAGGTAACATATTTTATACTATTTCTATAAAGTGACTTTTGGTTGACTGTGATATGTTTAGAAACACATGAGATTGTAGGCTGTGGGAAAAAATGGATATAATTATTTCAGGCATTACTGGCGCTTAAATTTTTCATGCAAATAAGTTTTCCTGGTTTTAAAAAAGTATCATTTGGGATTTAACTGCTGACCTGATATTTGAGAACTCAAATTAATTTTAAATTTATAAAAGGATCTTGTAAGAAGACTTAAGAGGTGTTATTTTTTCTCTTTAGGGCAGGATTCATCAAATTGAATATGCAATGGAAGCTGTCAAACAAGGTTCAGCCACAGTTGGTCTGAAATCAAAAACCCATGCTGTATTGGTTGCACTGAAGGTGAATCAAACAAGAAATATGTCTTTCTCCTTTAGAAAACAGAAACTTATTATGAATTTCATTGTATAGGTATAAAATTGTTGCTAAGTTGTTATGTTAGTATTTTATTTGTCTTATAATATCTCTAGAGAGCGCAGTCAGAGCTTGCAGCTCATCAGAAAAAAATTCTCCACGTTGACAACCATATTGGTATCTCGATTGCGGGACTTACTGCTGATGCCAGACTGTTGTGGTAAGTGAAATCATAAAAAACAAAAGAAAGATCCCTGCTGATTCATAATTGATTACATTTCTAGAAAAGATCCAGATAAGGTATTTTAGGAAGTTGTCTGCCAAAGTATTTATAAGTTAAGATTGTGAATACCTGAGTGGATTTATACTCAACTACTAACTATTCTGTTTCTTAATCTCTGTAGCAGTAACTAATAGATAACTATTTTAACATTATATGTTTGTGAGGTCACTGAATAATGAACTACTCGTTAACTCAGTATGTATAGTTTAAGAGGATGTTATATCTAAGAAAAGCTTGACACTTTTATCTGGTTTCTAAAGTATCAATCAGACTACCTTTGCTTTTCTTAATACGTCAATCTAAAATGGTTAGACATCTATTTTTTTTGTAATGCTTAATACTGGATACTGTAGGGTATACAAAGATGAATCAGACATTAATCTTCTAGGAATTTAAAATCTAGTACTCTGTAATACAACGTAAAAAGTAGAGTAATAGGTAAATTTTAGTGACAGCATTGAGAAAATAGAGATTATTCTAGTTAAGATGTATTATGTAAGTGAAGACCTGGTGCTTTGAAATTACAGGTTGTCTTTTGTTTCCACTATTATCACTGAGATTGGGCTAGCTAAACTCTCAAAAATTTTAGCGCTTTTTTTTTTTTCTCTTTTTTTCAAGGTTATTGCTAAATAACCTAAGTTGAAGTGCACTTAACATAGTGCCTTTTAGATAATATGAGTGTATATGTTGGGAAATGGGAGGTAGTAAGCCAAAATTAATTGCCTAAGTCTGCAATTTGATTAGGAAAGAAAATACTTTCTTTGTACTATGGGAAAATGGTAACGTTAATGCTTAATATTTTCAAATTATCCAGCTGCTCTCTTAGGTCAGCAATATAGAGACAGCATTATTAGTTTCTGCTCCTGAAAATATAAATATGTTAACAAAATTTTATTTATCGCAAATGTTTTGCATATTAACATATAATCAATAGGAACTTGAGTTTTTTTTTTGTACTGTCTTTTAAGTTCTTGTTTATTTTGCACTTACGATGCATCTCCGTTTGAACTGGCCTCTTTTCAAGTACTCAGTAGTTCACAAGTGATTATGTTACCCGCCATATTGGGCAATGCAGTTTTAAAACATCCTTGGGAAATAGATTTAAATCAAAGTACTGAACAAACAGCATGGTTCCTGTAGTCAGCATTTTGTCATCAGATGTGACATACATATAAACTGGACAGAGCAACATGGGAAGGAAAGAAAGGATCATACCCATTTCTTTTTTATCCTCTTAACCTTCATAGTTAGGCATCAATTCTTTTTTCACTAGTGTTATACTTGCTTGAATCTTGTCAAGTTTAATAGTGAGACTCAACAGTTTTAATCCAGTATTTCTTCTAAGTGCTGTTTCTGAATGTAAGTAACATTGGCAGAAACATGTAAGGCTGTCTATTATGGATTCTTTTTTTACAGTTGCTCAATTGGGAAAACTTTAGTATCCTTCCAAGAAAAAAACAGAGTAGTTATTAGTTTCAAGACCAAAAATTGAGACATACTCTAAAGGATAAGAGAGTGACCTTGTCTTCTTGATCTTCACCTTTTCTAGTGTTAAAGTGCAGAGACAAAGGTTTTCTAGAGCTGAGGAATATTTATTTTCATTTTTAAAAATCTCATGTGGCCCTAGAGTTTGGTACCAGAAATACATCCTTAAAGCCATGTCTTTCTTGTTCCCTTATATGAATGTAATCCATATAAATGTCTGGAAGAAAGCAAAAAGAAATCAAACTGCTTTATTTAGATTGAAGTAACTCTGATTTTGAAATTACTCATTTTTTCTTGTTTCCTTTTTAGTAATTTTATGCGCCAGGAGTGTTTGGATTCCAGATTTGTGTTTGACAGGCCTCTTCCTGTGTCTCGTCTTGTGTCTCTAATTGGAAGCAGTATCCTTTTTGTGTTAGCATTTAATGTATATAAACTTTAAAGGTTTTGATACTTTATTCTTATGTTATTTATTGGGGATATGATCATGTATAACATAGGTAAGGTTATGAAACTTTAAGGTAGTTACCTTTTAATAACAGAATGTTTAAAATTCCAGAGAATTATAGGAAGTTTTCCCATGAAAGAACTGGTTCAAAATATGGAATTGGGTTACTCTTTCATCAGCCCTTAAAAAGCAGTTGATATTTTTCAGATAAAGATAATTTCAGGAAAACTATTCAAGTGTCATTTTTAGAGGAGATCTAAAGTTTCTTATTTGTAATTTTAGATGTCAACAACAACAACAACAACAAAATCCTTGACCTATTAGGTCCAAAACAAATGAGGTTTTCTACACAGGAAGAAATCATTTTGCTAGTACTCATTCTTTAATTTGGTGGATAATCAAACACTAAGTCAAAGAAATAGTGTTCTGTTTTATTTTCTTCCTGTGGTAGATTATGCAGCAAGTAAGAAAGAAATCAAGGGCCTTTATTAATAATGCATAATTTGAAAATAAAGATAGTACTTTATCCCTTTAGAGCAAGCTCTTTAACTAGTTAAAGAGACCCAGATACCAACACAACGATATGGCCGGAGACCATATGGCGTTGGGCTGCTTATTGCTGGTTATGATGTAAGTTCATGGGGTATTATTATAACTTAGTAACTTTCAGTAATCAGCTAGAATTTTGTGATTTTTAACTCAACCAAAGTCAAGAATTATGTAGTTTTGTTTTGCTTTTTTTCTATTTATAGGATATGGGACCTCACATTTTCCAAACATGTCCATCTGCTAACTATTTTGACTGCAGAGCTATGTCCATTGGAGCCCGTTCTCAGTCAGCTCGTACTTACTTAGAGAGACATATGTCTGAGTTTATGGAGTGTAAGTATTTTCCCCCCTCGATTCTTTAAATAGTGAGTAAACACAGTATCCTAAATGAAGAAAATTACTAGCCTAACACAGAGTTTGTTAAACCCATGAAGCTTTTACTATTTCTATCACGTATTTTGATCCCTTCTGGCTGTCACAGTAGTTTCAATTACCAGTAGAAACTTTTTCCAAAATAAAAATGTGTCTTCAACCTTGAAGAGTCTTGATTCAGTTGGTCTGAAGTATGTACCAATCAGGGTTGATTACTACTGTATTAGCAACCAGTTGGAAGTTCTGTTTACAACTTTTTGGTTTTCTGATTCTTATTTTAGCCACAGAGACATTTCTGCATTTAGTACTTCATAAACAATTCAAAAGGCATATAGTTGTGAGAAAGAAAGGTAAAAGACGAAGTTGTAATGATAAAGTAGGTTTTAAAGTGCTTTGTTTATACAGTGGTCTGAAATTTTATGCCATGGTTTTTAATGCATCTGTTGAGGTGATTGGATGGGGGGTGGGTCCCCCTTTCATTCTATTGTGTGTGTTGATTGACTTCTAGATATTAAACCAACTTTGATTCTTGGGATAAATCAGTTTTGGTTATGGTATATAATAAATTACATAAATTTATATAAACATAAACGTTAATGGGTTCAGTCTGCTGATGTTAAGATTTTTTGTGTCTCTGTTCTTAAGGGATATTGATCTAGTTTTATTTTCTTGTGATAGATAATCTGTCTAGTTATGGTATGGTATCAGGACAATATTAACCAAACACAAAGAGTTGGGGAATCAAGAACAATAAATACAGAGAAAAGCATTACACAGAATACATTTTATAAAACTTCGAGCTGTATAATTTGTGAATCAGGATTTTTACTTAATTTAGTATGAGAAAGGGTCAAATTTAATTGAAAAATTATTTATCCTCATTAAATAATAACCAATAGTGTTATTATTATAAGATTACATAGAACATGATTTTAGACTTTTTTATTGACCAATTTATGAAACCTAGCATAAAGATGAAATAATTGTAATTTCTTATATACAGGCAATTTAAATGAACTGGTTAAGCATGGTCTTCGTGCCTTACGAGAGACACTTCCTGCAGAACAGGACCTAACTACAAAGGTAAATATCATGTTTTTCAAATTTGATTAAATAATAATTTAGTCATTTATTGCATAAATGTAAGTAATAGAGAAATGTATACTTAGAGTATTTAATTTGGGAGAGGTTTTGGTTCATTCTTTTTAAGTGATACACTAAGTGATGTGAATTTGAAATGTTTTTTAAACATTTTTGTATAAAGCAATAAAACCAGTAAGACTGTCTTTCATTTCTTAAGCAGACAGGCATGTCTTAATACCATTAATTCAGTTAATACATGTATTGTGCACCTACCACATGTAGGCACTAGGCATTGAGAATACAGTAAATACAACACACAATCTTGGTTTTTATGGAGCATACTAATGTATGGGGAGATAAACATATACCTATATAGTAAGTAAATTATGTAGTACATTATAAGGTAACAAATGCTACAGAAAAAACAGGTTAAGAGGAGAAAGAATGACCAGTTGGGTGTAGGTGGGAAATGTGGTGGGTATAATTTAAAATAGGACGATGAAGGATAACCTCACTGAGAAAGAGAAATTTCAGGGAAAGATCTAAAGGAGGTGAGTGAGTAAGCAGTATAGATGTCTAGAGCAAGATTATTCCGGATTCCAGAGAATACAAGTGCAGAGGCGTTAAGTCCAGAATGTTTCTAGTATCAAGGCAAGGAGACCAGTAGTAGAATCATTGATCAAGAGGAAAGGAAAGAATGAAATCAGAGGGGTAATGAAGGTCAGACTTTGTATATTTTATAAATTATTAGAGGTCATTTTAATTTTACTCTGCCTGGTCTGCTGGAGTTTGAGTAGAGAAATATCCTGGTTTAATCAGGTTTTAAACTAATCAGTATGGTTGCTATTTTGAGAACAAGTTTTAGTGGGACATGGGTAAAAAAAATTTGAAGACTTCACATGAGAGAGTATAGTGGAATAGAGCAGAGTTTTAGAGTTGGAGAAAAGTTGTTCAATTTTAAATGTTTTGAACAGAGAGCCAGAACAGTTTGCTTAAAAAAATTGGTTGTGGGGGTGTGCCCTGGTGGCTTAATAGTTAAGTCTTCAGGATGTAGTCCACATATATCTCAAGGACCTTGGTTTGTGACCTGGGGGCAGGGAAAACAAACTGTCGACAACTACGAACAACTAAATAAGTAAGTGCTTCTTCTTCCTCTCTATTCCTGCCTGTCTGTCTCTTCTTGCCTTCATTCCTGCCTGTACTTTTCCTTTAACAAAAAAAAAAAATTGGTTGTGAGAGTATAAGGGCAAAAAAGAATGTCTTCAAGGTTATTGACCTCATTAATTGAAGGAGAGATTTATGATTTACTAAAGTGAATAAGATAGTGAGATAGTTTGGGGGTAGGGATTGTGAAGGAAGACCAGACAGTCATATTAGGACATATAAAATTTGAAATGCCTATTTGTGAAATTGGCAATATACAATATTATCAGATATGTATCCCCTAGAATTTGATACGAATGATCACGCATATAGTAACAGATTTTGGAGTGTTCAGAAATGACATTTAGAAACTGTCCTGGATGAGATCCCTAAGATTCTATAGAGGAGAGGTTTGAGGACTAGGCCAGGGACACTAACCTGTAGCCACTGGGGAGTGAGTAGTTTTCGGCAGAAAGATGGCCTGGGAAGCAGGAAGAAAACTTGGAAAATGAAACATCCTTGAAAGCAAATGAAGCAACTATTGCAAGGAGAAAAGAATGAAAAATTGCCAGCAGAACAAGGGAGACGTGGATTGAGAATTAATCAGTGATTAGTAGTGATGTCACTTAAAGACTTGACCAGAAGCTCTTAATGGAAGGACGAGGCAAAAGCCTGACAGGAATGGAATCAGGAAAGAATAGGAGACGAGTTGGAGACAATTCTTAGAGATTTTCTGTTGACAGTTCAGAGAAATGGGGTAGTGACTGGAAAAGGATGTAGTGAAGGTGTTGTGTTTTTCTTTTTTAAGATGGGAGAAACTACAGCATGTTTGCTGCATGGTTATGAACATAGTGTAATGGGAAGACATACAGGATAAATACGAGGAAAACTGCTGGACCAGTGTCCTTGAAGCAGTAGAAAGGGTGAATAGTTCAATTACAGTAACATTAGATACAGGACACATAGAAGTATGAGTTGATAACGATGGGATTTTATGGAAATTTTATTATAAATGCTTCTGTTTTTCTCAGTGAAATAGTTTCAAGGTTGTCAGCTGCAAGGAGAATGGTGAATATTAGAGTCTTCCAGGGAATGGGAGATTGAATGATCCATTGACCTATATAGTAAGATGCAGGAACCACTAAGAGCCTCTTTGTATTTAATGGTTATTAAAGTGCAGTCAATAAGCATTAAAATCCATTGTGTTATTGTCATTAGATAATTATTCAATATGTGAAGACTTTATAGCCTGCATAATCTCTTAAACAGTTTTCCTGTTATAAAAATATTTTTTTAAAAAAGGAAAGTACATTAAATTGTTTTGTTTAAAATACCTGTAATGTCATCACTCCAAGATAACTGGCTTTTAAAATTTGAGAACACAGTCGAATGTTGACATCTACAATTTGGAAAAGTTTGCTCAGATGTCTGGCTTCCTGATTTCATATTTTTACTGAACCATAGAGAATGGCCTATGTATCTTTATGCTTCAGATTTTCACTAAAAATTTAATCTTTCAGGAGCTGTTTTTGCACTGGTTAGCATTTATTGAACATTTTAAGAATTGCTCCTCAATTTTTCCATGTAGAGCAGTTCCAACCCCCCATGAAATTCAGTACTTTAGAATACAAAACTTACTCTATGTCCCTGTTAAGAACCATCTCATCTTAACTTACACAAGAAACTAATTGAGTTGTTTCTTAGGGTGTAGGCTTACTTCCTAGCTAAGTGGCTTGATCCCTTACACTGATCTGCAGCACATTCCCATTACTAGCCAAGTTGCACCTTTCTAGTCAACACAGATAATTGAGATTATGCATGATTATCAAAAGTCAATATTGGCATGCCCTGGTCATTCAGGTGTAAATAAGCCTGTGCCTCAGGTACAGTCCATGTAAGTCCACATATAACTCAGGGACCTGGATTAGAGGCCTTGAGACCAGGAGGAACAACAAAATTGAACAACTAACTAAATAAAATGTTTCTTCCTCTCTTTTCCTTCCTGCCTGCTGCCTGCCTGCTTTCATTCCTCTCTTCCTTTTTCTTTAAAAAATAATGTGAATTTTAAATCATCACACTACAAGTGTTTCCTAATTTTCTCCTTTTTCCACTACATTTAGGTATTTTGAAGTCATTAGCGTTACATGAATTTTTATTTTTCTTTACCTAACATTTTAGCATAAAAACTTTTCTAACCTGAATTCTCTTGATTTTTTAAAAAAATTTTATTTCCTCCTCCCCAGAATGTTTCCATTGGAATTGTTGGTAAAGACTTGGAGTTTACAATTTATGATGATGATGATGTGTCTCCATTCCTGGAAGGTCTTGAAGAAAGGCCACAGAGAAAGGCACAGGTATATAACTATCATAGCACAAGAGGCTTTAGTGTTATAAACTGCTATTCCTCCCACAGCTGTGTATATCTACCTCATTTTTTCTTTAATCACTGAGATAGGCTCATATTGCAAATGGTGGTAGGGAAATTTAAGACTGAGTAAACTCAAATATTGAGGGGGCAGTGATTTTTATAAACATGAAATGAATTGGTCATTTGGTTGTTTATTGCTGTTTCTCACAATGCTGTCAGATTACTGGGGCTCACCAAGATGCTTCTTTTGCTGGTCTCAGTTGGGTTCTCTCAAACATTGCAGTCAATTGAGGGTTAGGGTTAGAACGTCCAAAATGGCTTTACTCAGATGTCTTCTTACTACACTTCATTAGGTATGTTAGAGAGACAAGTAGAAGACTGGGATCTGACAGGGTAGCTGGACCTATATCCATTAGTCTCAGGACCTCTGCCTTCACCAGGGTCTTTTAACATGTAGCAGATCAGAGCTTGCAAAAGTTCAAAACTCAGAAGCGAAAGCTGCCAGGCATTCCTTAAGGCTGAAGCTCCAGGGTGGGACGCCATCACTTCTGTATCACTTAAGGTTAATATTCTGCACAAGTGGGGGCCAGTTTTGTCCACTAAGTTGGCTCTTCACAAATAATTGAGAGAAAAAATCAACACATTTTAGTGAATCTCAGGTTAAATACTGACTTGACTATTTTGTTGGAGATAGAGAATACACATATGCTATTTATATAGACAGTTATTTGATAGTTATAATTGAAAATAAAGGGTTCTGTATAAAAATTTCTTCCAAATCATGAATTTTTTTAAACTTGAAAAGGATATTGTTGGCACTATTTGGAGGAGCAAGACTGGTATTATTTAAACTGTTAGAATTAGGGGAGAACTAGGATTTTTGAGAAGAACGCAGTGGGGTGCCATGCAGCTTGGATTTTTTTCACTATATTTTTGCTGCTTTTATTAGTGGTAAAGAAGAAAAGAATGTCTAAAATGTGTCCAATACATTTAAAGTCTAGTAGAAGCTTTTGTTGTTGAGCAAGACAAAGTATGATAAAATGTTAGAATTGTTTAATGACAATATAGTTAAAAAAAACCAACTGTTAAAAACGTTAACAGAACAATGAAGTAAAATTTAGCATCTGAAATATCTCCTAATCCTTTTTCCCATCATTTTTTTCTAATGCAATTCTTGTAATTACTATTTATTGGTCAAGTGTTCTACTTACATATTTTCTTTTTCTTCCCCTCTTAAGCCTGCTCAGCCTGCTGATGAACCTGTAGAAAAGGCTGATGAACCAATGGAACATTAAATGATAAGCCTGTCTGTATGTGTATTATCAGATATGTAAGAATGCAAGAACACTTACTGATGACAGTAATCTATACTTTGAACCAAAAGATGCAGTGGTGGAATGATATGTTTTAGGAATCAGTCCAGATGTGAATTTTTTCCACGTGACCTCACTGAAACCATATAATGGGATTGTGTTTTTCTTTAAGAGGGCCTATATAATCATTTTATAGACATATAGCTAGCTGTACTAATGTTTTTATATGAAAAACAGTGTCTTTGTGGTTTTAAAGACAACTGAAATAAAATTGTTTCACCTGCTAATGTATTGAGTTTTCATTTGTTTTTTTATTTTAAGTAACTGCAACTGCAAATAGAGGTCTGAGATTTCAACTGGTCATGTTTGCCAAAGTAATTTGCCTTGCTTTTAGTGATAGGGAAAAATACCTCTGATCCATCACAGTCTTATACCAGTTCCCCAGTGCACGGCTCACTGCATGAGGATAGTTTGTTTCCCAAACTACCATTTATTCTTACCCTGTCCAGCGCCACTCCAGCAAAATCTTTAGGCTGCCTTGCTTCATTCTCATGAACTATGTACACAGATATCGCAGAACAATTTTTATTTTAGACCACACAAAATGAAATTTGAGGAAATCTAATTTAAAACAGAAAACAAAATCAATAACTCAAAATTTTGCTGCTAAAAAACATAGCGGAGTTTTTAATTTTCTGAAATGTGTTTTTCTAGAGAGGAGCAGCTCATTTTTAGATAGGAAATATGGATTTTAAATTTAATTCTAGTAATGAACTGCTATTGTCTTTGGGCAAGTAACGTAACTTTATTTAAGGAAATACTTTGGAGAGCATTTGTGAAATTTAAAAGAAGTGTACCTTGGTGGATTGGTGGTTTGGTCAGCTGCCTTTGGCAGAGTGCAGTCCACATGCATCCTGAGGACCTGGGTTCACATCCTGGGTCCATGTGAGCAACCAAGATGAACAACTAGATAAAAATAAAGTGCTTCTTCCTCTTCTGCCTTCCTGCCTGATAGCCTCTGCTTGCCTTCATTTCTGCCTGTGCCTTTCCTTCAAGGGAAAAACAAAAGTAAAAGAACATATATGTGAAAATAGCTGGTACACTAAAATTCATAAAATGTAGTTTAATTTTTTTCCAGATTGTCCAAGATTTTAAAAACCTTAGTAGGTTTCTGTGACTTCTTGAAGGGAAATTGGAGGAGATACTCTGGCAACCTTGTTAAGAGAAACACCTACCTCTGACTAAAAGGGGAGCATTTGAAATGTCTCTCCCATCTGGAAGTAGCCTCAGGAGTTCACCATTTGAGTTCAGGATAAGGCTACATGTATCAAATGGCCATTTTTTTACCTTTAATGGAGTTCCATCAAGCATATGTAACACACACAAAACAGTACCTGGGATTTAGTGGGTGTATAGTCTTAAAACGGAGCATAAATGGGAAATTTAATAATCTCTTTCCTCAGGTCTCACTTCCCCAGTGTTTTTCTTTGTGTGAGCGTCTGTCTTTGCCTAATGATTGTTTTAAATTCTTTTATGTGCATGTGTTCGTGTGTATCATTTGTACCTATTCTCTAAGTATAACCACTTATTTGGTTCTCCATTGGAAAATAAAACAACTGGTCAGTTTTGTACTTTGGGGGCAATTTGAGTAAATTTTTCAAGATGTGATTTTTTTTGTCTTACATGCTTTAACATTTAAAATCTTCCCCATCTCAGTAAGATTCAACCCCACTGTACTGAGTTCATTGTGATGACTTTTCATGTCATTTTGTTTAGTGTGACAGTTATTCCATTTAGTCTGTAAAAGTCCTACTAATATCCTATCATAAAACCTATCACTTTGATACAAAGAATATTCAATTCACCTGGAACTTATTAAGCATCTATATATGCAAATTTAAATGATTTTTAAAAAAGGCAGTAAAGTAAACGACAGGATTCAGTTTCTAGTCCAGCTTTTTCAGCATTTGACCATTTTGTGATTTGAGGCAAGTCCTTTTTCTCTAGGCCTTGATTTCTTAGACCTCTAAATTTTTATTATTCTTGGTATATGGCAAGGTTCTTAACTACCAAGTTATAATTTAAAAAGCATTCGAAATGACATAATTACATAGTAGCGTCAAAATAAGTGCCCAAAAGAAAGTTAAAACAAGTTGAGGAAAATATAACAAGACTATACAACAACAACAAAAAAACCCATATATATATATATATATATACACACATATATATTTATATGACAATTTAGATGAAGACTTGAAGTTTTATAAAATGTTACATTTTCTTGACTTCATATCTAGTATTCTAATTACTGACTTGGTCATGATAAAGCTTCAAATTGTGTCAGGTCTCCAGGGCAACTGAAGTGGGTATGATTAGTCCTACACCATGGCCCTCAACTTCTGAGCTTTAAGTCTTTAGTTTCTATGCTTTGTGGAGCTTCATTTGATGCCAACAGATAGGTACTTTTTAATAGTCATGTGGGCTTGGAAACCAGATAACTGCATTTGTAAAAGTTCTGTGTTAAATGAAACAAACTTGAACACCTATCTTGATCTCAAGGAAAGTGCTGGGTGAAAAAAGTCAGTGTCAAAAGGTTCAAAATTCATCTTTTTATATCCTGAAATGACAAAATTATAAAGCTGGAGAACAGGTTATCGTTGCCAGGGGTTAAGGGAAGTGGCTGAAACTATAGGGTAGCAGGAGGGATTCTTATTTTATGACTGGTGGTGATAACACAAATCTAAACATGGTTAAAATTGCCTAAAACTAAACACACGAATGTGTAAATTGGAGAAATCTGAATAAGGACGAGTAAATTGTGTCAATGTTAATTTCCTGGATTTGATATTTACTATAATTATGTAAGATGGACGAAACCTGGTGAAAATTCTATAGGATCTTTGTAACTGTCTACAATTATCTCAAAATTAAACTTAAAAAAAAAAAAAAAAGTAATACACAGGATTTGAGGAACACTCCTAAAAGGTTCCATAAACACATTACCTTTGTGATATATTGGTTGCTCCAAGAATTTGTGTGGGTATTCTTTCTTGATGGTACAAAACAAAAGAATTTAAAGTAGCTAGATTCTAGATAGATGAGGCACTGTTTGTGTTCTATTTCTGTCAAAATTCTTTGTTCACAATATTTTATGTAAGCTTTAAAAAAATGTATTCATAAGTGGCCAGAAAACTTGAGGAGGAGAAAGATATAGAACCTCAAAATGGGTAAAACAGAAGGTGCAAGTACAGTTGATGTAGCTGTAACTATTAGGTCTTTGGAGATAAGTAAAATCCTTTATCACGGACTGCATTAAAATTTTCAATCTACTGGATGTTTAGAAAGGAGCATGAAAAATTGATCGTTACTAAATAGCAGAAATCAATTCCAGTCTAACTGCAGAGGTAGAGATTCAGATTTACCGATGTAAAATGAGATAAATCTTCATATTACTAGAGCTCTTTATTGGAAGAACTGAACGTACTTTCAAAAATAATTCGTTACTTTTCCAGTTTATTAGCGGGTGAGCTAGAAAAGGACCTCCAGCTACCGACTAGTACTCTTTTGCTCTGGACCACACTGCCCTACAAAAATGTATTTTCCCTCTTTCCAAGCATTTCCTCCCCTTCGCTGTTTCAGTTCCGGAAAGAAATCATTTTTAAATAAACATCTAAATGACCGCAACGCTTAACTCAGTGCTTGGCTTTCAGGGAAGACGTAATAAATAAGTACTTCCATCCCCTCTGCGACCTAAACCAACCAGAGACGAGAGAAGACAAAGAAACTTGCAGGACGTCCTTGCAGCGCGCAACCGCAGGACGGAGCAGGCATGTCCTCTCTGACTCTCCGTAGGTGCTAGATGGCCGTGGTCTCCAGCCTCATCCCCACCCTCTTCCACGTCAGCCTAGGACTCGCCGGAGCCGCCGCGGCTGCTGCAGGTTGGAGCCGGACAAGAAGGTCTTGCAGTTGACGCAGCTGCTGCCCGTCGCAGCCAGGTAGCCGGCCGCCAGGCCCCCAGTCCCGGAGGCTTGGTGGGCTGGGCAGAGTCGGAGGAATTGACTCGCTAACGGGAAGAGGCGGAACGGGAGCGGCTAGGCCGCTGTGCCGGGGCTTGACCTAGTGGGACCGGAGGCCGGGAAGCTAAGGGCCAGAGGCCCCATCCTGGCCTGGGTGCTGGCCGGGGGACTTCCTTCGCCTGGTGTTCTGGGCTCCACAGTGCAGACCGAGGCCCGCTTTGTAGAAGGAAGGGGACTAGGAAGGCGAGTTGGGGGTGCACTGTAGCGACTGAAGGACGCCTGGGCCGAGTTGGGTCCCACCGGTGTACCTGGTTGAGAAGGCGTGCTGAGGCTTTAGGCGAGTAAAACAGTGCGGGGCGGGGGGTCCTCTTAAATTGAGCGGTGCAGCCTGTACTTGGTGTTAAATTACTCTCTGACAGGGTGGGGTGGGGCTGGACGACTATTAGTTCTGCCGTGCAGCTTTCTCAAAACCCTGGGCGGGGTTGTGGGGTGGGATATAACTTATGTTAGACTGAGTTGACCAGTGTGCTTTAATTTTATTAGGATTTTTTTTTTTAATGGGACTCAATATAGATTGACCCGCCCCTTCTAATACTTCAAAACTCTTAGGCCAAACTGAAGGAACTTTAGACGTTAGTGACGATCACAACAGTTACTGGGTACATTTTTTTTTTTGGTTTGTTTTTTACTTGTAGTGATATCCTTGTATTTCTTTTTCTAGATTTTTCTGGCATCTATCATCCTTAAATCTTGTATTGAGGATTGATAATAACCGGAAACCATGACGGCTGCTGAGAACGTGTGCTATACGTTGATTAACGTGCCAATGGATTCAGAACCACCATCTGAAATTAGCTTGAAAAATGATCTAGGTAAACGTTGATAATATTTTGAAAACAGAATGAAAATAAAAAGCTGATTTCCAGATCTTTTATAACTGGAAATGTCTATTTTTTTGTCTAAATACTACTTCTACGATTTCTTCAATAGATCTTTTATCTTCTTAAAAATGAAAACTTGTTGCTACTAGACTTGCAGTATTGAGTATTGGTCTTTGGAAGTAAAACATCTCAGTTACGTTTAGTAAAGCTCAAGAAATAGTTTATTTGTTAGATATTCCTCAAAATATTGTAATGGCTTGTGTAGTTTTATATGTTTAAATATAGAATGTATATTTGAATGTCTTAGTTCTTCATGCACTTCATACTACTTAGCTTGTAAAAACCAAACGAACTTTGTTCTTTGGGCTCTCCTGCTGTTCAGCAAATGAAATGAACATTGGAATACCCATGTATTTTCTAAAAAACCTTAAATCTTTTTTAAAAAAAGCATTTATGCGAAGAAAAAAAGTAAATTTCTGAACTTTGAAAGAGTATGCTGCTTCCTTTTTGCAAGTAGTTCTCTAAAAAAATTTTCAGTAATGCAGTTTTCAAAATAATGATTCTTTTATAATTGCATTAGTAAAAATCATTTTATCTTTAGTAACTCCTGTTTTAAAGCAGAGTAGAGTAAAAATTATGCTTCAGATTTTGCAAGTATCATTTAGAAGACAGTTTGCAGTTTGAAAGGAGACTTAATATTTTACTTGTCTATTCTCAACTCCTAGCAGTGATGGAATACCTCTTCATTTTAGGTTACTTAACAGATTCCTATTGAGATCTATTTTTAAAGAAGGAAAAAAAAACCCACCTCATATGCCATTTAAACTAATATTATATATAAAAGCCACATGTTTCCTTTTAAAAATATATTTATGTGAGATAGTAGAATGGCATGCAAATTACTGATAAACGTATTATTATTTTTTCTTACAATATTTCAGTTTTAGACCTCATGTATTTAAGATTATAGCTTTGAGGAAGGTAGAGAACAAAATCTGTCCTTAATTGTATTAACACCTTTTTCTTAATCACAGCTACCTTAACTACTTTCCCCTGGCCAATAAACACAAATAAGTAGTCATGAATTTTAGGTATATTTTTGACTTTATCTCAGAACAGTTGAGTTGAAAAAAAATTTAGAAGTAGTATCTAATTTGAGAAACAAATATATTTTTGTTTGGTAATATATTGGATTGTTTTGCCTTTAATCAGTAGATATACCATTCCATGAATAGGAAATACTTAGTATATATTGGTGAGTTGAATTGATATTTGAAATTTTCCATGTTTTTTGTTAGTATTCATAAAGAAAAATTAGTTTTGAACATTTTGCAGATGTATAAAGAAGTAGCCTTCACCTCACTTTGAATTGTTGAAACAGATGGAAATTGGTATTGAAGGGTACTGAGTAGATTTTTCTATAAGTTTGCTATTAAACTTACTTTAAAAATTTTTAATTTTTAATTACAAATAGAATTTTGCAAATTTAGAATTTGTTAATATGAGAAGTGAGAAGTAGCCAAAAAATGAAACTAAAGAAACCATCATCCTTTATAGTAATATAGTTTTATGCCCTTTGGACTTTGTGTCCTTAACACTGTCAACCAGATTAATAAAAAGCACAGCCACTTTTTCTTGCCCTTTTTTTTTTGAATTCGGAAAGGAAGCTTTAGGATGACCAGATGAAAAAACTTGTTTAGGCTCAGTGAATCCAACTTAAGCCGTTTAGAACTTTGTCTAATATATCTTATTTTCATAATTATTGCTAGCAGCTAGTATCATTTCTCTTGATGCTTTGCTTTTGTCATCTTCACAGACTTAAAAACTGAATGTTTGCCCAGATTAATAATCATTTCATTCTTTAACATTTGTTTAGTTCTTCATTTGATATGGCACACATTTTGTGTTCATATGTGGCAGGAGATAGAGTACTCTGAAGCAGGGAGGGATGTGTGAAAAGTTCATTTATTCTAAATACAAATATTGGCTTTTTGGGGATAAATTTGGCAATAACTCTTACTATGTTCTCAGTCTAAATATCTGAGGAGACTATTCTGCAACCTGTGAAAATATTAAACCAAGTTAATTAATCTTTGATTTACCTGGTATATTTCTTCCAAAGCCTTAATCCTGTAACTGTCAACTGATTATTCAGTCTCTCTTTGACAAGAAACTAATTGCTACTAAAACTTTAATGTTGGAAATTTACTTCCTTTATGTAGGCCAAATTTGGTCTTCTGTAAAATTCTACACATTAGTTCTAGTTCTATTCTTTTTCTCATGATAACTCTAATATTATTAAAGTTTTATCCTTATTTTTCCTTTCCTAGACATTTCTTTATTTTTATGATCTAAATCCTTGTAGTTGCACTTTGCTTGTCGCTTATATATCTGACTTTGAATTTTGGATCTAAAAGATCGGTGTGCAATGATGATGATATGAACTTAAAGATTGTTTTGCAGAAAATACTTTTCATTGTATTTTTAAGGCTAAGTAACAGTAAACTGGCATCTAAAATGTCATCCTTAATTCTAAATAATTATACTAGTCTGTTTCTTTAAATTTTCTTCCAATTTTTAGGTAATTTCTTAAGAAAGATTCTGAAGTTTTATAAGCTCTAGAAATGTGATTTAATTTTGGAATTAATCTACTCTGTTAGTTCCCAATCTTTTTGAGTTTAGGATTGGAGTATAAGGATTTCCCTAGTGTCGGAAAAACATCATCCACTTACCCTCTTTTCTTCCCAATAGAAGTAGACGTAACTTTGATTAAGAAAATACACACTAAGAGCTATCTTGATAGCAGTTAGTTGTCTTAACATCAGCTATTTGCATTTTGAAAGATAGTATGTTTCATTGACACATACATTATTTGGGATACCTATAAATTCTTGGCCTCTGCATTAATTCCGTTGATTGGGGACCAGAGAATTAATCCATTGCCTTCATGCTTTATACAAAGAATCATGACTTTCAGAGCTTAATCGCTTTTATAAAGACATACAGCTTATTTGTGGCAGATCCAGGTGGAAACACCCTGTCAATTGGTTCCATAACCTTATTACTGTTGCTGAAGATTAATGTTTTATTTTTTTAATTGCCTTTTAAAATTATCTGAGGAATTAAAAAAAATAATTGTGCTTTAAAAATTTTTGTCAATCAGAAAAAGGAGATGTGAAGTCAAAAACTGAAGCTTTGAAGAAAGTAATCATCATGATTCTTAATGGTGAAAAGCTTCCTGGACTTCTGATGACCATCATTCGTTTCGTGCTACCCCTTCAGGATCACACCATCAAAAAATTACTTCTGGTATTTTGGGAAATTGTTCCTAAAACAACTCCAGATGGAAGACTTTTGCATGAAATGATCCTTGTATGTGATGCATATAGAAAGGTAAATCAAACCATAATCATTACTGAGTATTGCTTTGATTTTAAATAATTATATTAATAGAATGGGCTTTGTTTTTAATATTTAAAATTAAATATTGGATAAAGATGTAAGTTGATACTTGGAACTAAAGTTGTAGAGATTTATCGTAAATTTTTTTTTTCAGACATTTGCTGTGAATTTTTGTTATTAATAAGTGTTGATACATAAAAGGTAACATTGATGTGCTGTAGTGATAAAAATGGGTTTAATCAACAGGAATCTGATGGAAAGTATCTAATAATCTGGTACTTTCCCCTCAAACTTTCTGATTTTTTTCATTAGAAAGTCGCATTTAAAAAATTTTTTTGGTAAAATGCTGAAACTCATTGTTTCATACTTGAATTTTGATATCAGGATCTTCAGCATCCTAATGAATTTATTCGAGGATCTACTCTTCGTTTTCTTTGTAAATTGAAAGAAGCAGAATTGCTAGAACCCCTAATGCCAGCTATCCGTGCTTGTCTGGAGCATCGACACAGCTATGTTAGGAGAAATGCTGTTTTGGCCATCTATACAATCTATAGGTAAATATACTCCTTGGGCTTGGTTCTGAAGGCTTTAGGTTAGAAGTTCTAAGGTGGCCGCTTGCAGATTATATGTAGCTTGCAGATACCTGTCTTTGTCCTTCACAATATATTTTCCTTATTAAGTTGTCAACATTAAAGAGTCAAAAGAACAGCAGCTCTGGATTTTAGTTTCTGCATGACAAAAATCTCCTAAAATTGAATGACAGTAACCTTCTTTAAACAGGTTGTACACTTTGCAATTTATAACAATACCTGCCATTCTCAACTGTATTACTCCAGCTTGCTTAGTTAACTTGCTAAACCTTCATGGGCTTTACTTGTTTTATTGTTTTAGAATTCTCTTTGTGGAATGTGGTCTCAGGCATTGAGGTAGCTTTTTTAATAGGAAGGGTTGCAGTTCTTAACTGATTCCTGTTCTTAAAATACTAAAAAGTTTGGACTTTAAAATAAATTCCAGGACTTCCCCACCCTGACCTCAGGGCTCAGATGCCAAAGGGGCAGATTGTGGAAGTAGTGGATCCAGATTTTAGAAAGCAGTGGACCCAAGCTTGAAAACCTTGGGAGGTAGGTTTGGAGGGACCAAAAAACCCCCATGAAACAAAGTAAAGAACCAGTGAGTTTAGATGCTTGGTTATTATAGTCACAATCTATTTACAAGTAAGATGTACTTTTTATGAACATCTTTGTATTTTAATAGTTGATTGTTGCATAATTTCGTAGTCCTTACTGTTACACTAGATTTCATTATCTGTTAGGAAAAGTAGATTCTGATTAATAATGCCTATCTCTTTGAGTGTTGCCATACATACTACACGAATTCCAGTGCACACACAAAATTAGGACATTTATAAAACAATTAGAATTTTGAACACAGTAGATATAATATTAAGGATTTGATAAAAATTTTTAAGGTTTGATAATGGTATTATGATCAGTTTTATGACTTGTAGAGAAACGTACTGATCAATTTATAGAAAAAATGATGTTGTCTGGGATTTGCTTCAAAATAAAATGGGAGTGAGAGCAAGTGGGCTAGGGGTATACATGAAATAAAAATGCTTACAAATGGTTGAATCTGGTGGCTTAATGGTTAAGTCCTTCGACACAATTTACATACATCCCAAGGATGCTGGTTCACCTCTTGTGGCTGGGTGGAACTACCAAGATGAACAGCTAAATAAAATGTTTCTTCCTCTTCTCTTCCTGCCTACCTGCCACTGCTAACCCACATTCCTGCCTGTACCTCTTCTTAAAAAAAAAGTTGAAGCTACGTGATAGTTTTTATTAAGCTGGTGTTCATTATTCTGGTTACTACAAATGATTAAAATTTTTCAGAATAAGTAAATGCAGTATATAATTTAAAATTCAAGGGACTATTTTTTTCTCTGTAAATTCTTAATAAAGGATCTTTCAATACCTTCAGGTTATTATGCGTGTCAATATTATATTTATAAAGTATATGAAGACAATTATTAGAAATATTCAGTTGATAGATAGCATGTTGAATCAGTTATTTCCTTATTGACTAGAAAACAAAATTTGATGACTTAATAGTAAAAGGTATAATTCTGTGATTCTTATCCACAATTTTAATTAATGTAAGTTTTAAAAAATAAAACGTTTGATGTTGTTAAAAAAATTTGATGGTTAATTTTGGTGTTTTCCATGGAGTTAATAAAATAGGTTTTTATTAAATATGGATATTGCCTTTTATATTTAAAGAAATTTTGAACATCTTATACCTGATGCTCCTGAACTGATACATGATTTTTTGGTGAATGAGAAAGATGCAAGTTGCAAAAGGAATGCATTTATGATGCTAATTCATGCAGATCAGGTGAAGTACTTTTTAAAGACAACTTTTTTGACTATCTAAATTAGAATTAAATGTATTTCATATGCTTAATCATGTTTTAGATAGTAATTTTGTTTTGAATAAATGTGATTTGTATATTTAATTTTTTAGATTTTTTAATGTAATTTCTGCTAAAACACTGTTTTTCTTAACCCTTCTCTGGAATACTGCTTATTTATATACTTTTAAAAGTAAATGTCAGAGAGATTTAATTAAAGCCTCTTTACAGTTTTTCCCCAATTGAAATTATTATTGTCATATCTGTGGCACTCTGCTTTGGGGCTTTGCCTGTTTTTTTCCTCTGTTGACACAAATCTAAACTTGTTCAATACAGAAAAATAGTAGCTTTGTACAGAGGTAGCTTGAGCCATATCTGGGAAAGTAGGATAAACTTCCCTTCAGATTGAAACTCTTTGGGGCCTTTAAAGTTCATAATTGGATATCACCTCTGTAGTTAGTTGTGCTGCTACTTAAAATGTATGTATCTACATTTATTAATCAGTGATTATGCATACCTTGTTGGCATCTTATCTTGAAATTTTGTATTCTGATATTATCAAAATGTGAAAAGTAATATGCATGAAGACTGAAAAAATATAGTCTATCTGTTCCTCTGAAATCTAGATGCCATCATTTTATCTTCTTAAGAAAGTAGGAAAGCTGCAAATCTCAATCACAGTGTTTGTCCTCTTGTAGAATAGGTTTTATTGACCTGTATTTTTTTGTGTTATACTGTTTACCTTATATGAAGGAATATAATTGGAAATAGCTCAATAAAATTTATTGAGATTTGTGTTGTAGATATGATATTGGGGCTATAGTTCTCTAATCATGGTGTTCACTTTAGAGGAATCAATAAAATATTTTCCTTTTAGGTTTCAGAAATAGGAATAAGTATACTCTTAACAGCTGGTTTATTTCATTGTCTGGTATCCTGAATCATGTAGTACATGGTTTATATTGGTTTAGCTGCTATAAAATTTAGATCCCAGATTAGTGGCCTGTTTCTAGAAAATACGTAATTTTTTATTTTATTGATATATAAATGTTCATTTTTTTTCCTTCAGTTAACTTTTTGTCCTAATTTTCTCTTTTGTTTTATATATAGTTTTGTACTTTTTCAAAGTTGTATTAAGTTATTTTATTAAATGAGGTATATTTTGATGAATATTATTATATTTTAGGATCGCGCTTTGGATTACCTAAGCACTTGTATTGATCAAGTTCAAACATTTGGAGACATTCTTCAGTTGGTTATTGTTGAACTAATTTATAAGGTAAAACTAAACTTTGATGGGTAAATAGAACTTAGGGAGTTTATGGCAAGGTTAACTAGTCTCTTGGATACTGCTTAACTGCTTACCTTTTTTCTTTTCATGGTATATATAGTTTATATTACATGTCCTGTTAAAGCCTTTTGTCATCCTTTGATTTATTGTATTTTCCAAATATTTGCTTCCATCCTTTCTAAACTTCTATAAAGAACTTTATAAAAACTTAATGGCTTAACCAATACAGAGCAAAATTGTTTTTGTATGATTAATCACTGAATAAATTATGAATTAGTCTTTGAAATAAAATTCAGCTCTTTTCTTAAGTACACACAAGACTTCTTTACAAAACAAACAAAAAAAACTAAATACTTTCTATGTTCCCTGTTTGTTAAAGAGAATAGAGAGACTTTAAATATGTTATCATGACATTGTAAGACACTGAATGGCAGGAAGTCTAAAACTAGATTAAGAGATTTGGGTTTTTTAACGAAGTACTTTATTGACAACATTTTGAGTTATTATATCTTTTAAAAGAATTGATTATACCTTAATGCGCTAAAATAAAAGATGCAATAACACCTAATTTTGCTACTGATACTTTTGGAGACCAACAAAAATAGACATCAAGAATGGCTTTATTGTCCTTCACCCCCTGACTCTTGGCTAAGTCATAGGCTCTGAAAGTCATGAACCTGGATTAGAGACTTGGAGCCAGGGGTGGTGGGAAAAAAAAGTATTAAATAGTATGGAAAAATACCCATAGCAGACATGGCTGATTACAGCCATCCTGCTGTACAGGAAAGAGACCCCTTTCAACACAGAGCATCAGTCATTTGGAATTGACATTTAAGATAAAAACCAGAACTCCAAATATATGGTTTCTTTTAATTCATGCGTATGGTTTAGGAATTTCACTAAGGTTCTCAAAAAGAGGGATTCTCTGTTGCTTAGTGACATTTTTGTCTAAAAGGTTCAAGTTACATTGAGAAGAAATAAATTCTGAGTCATATGTGAGTAAAAGATTTGACTGTATATGCTTTATGAAAAATCTAACATAAATACTGACTTCCAAAGAGAAAAAATAAGGAATGTTTGCTTTACAGATGACAATACTAAGATAAATTTAGAATGGATAGAAAATTTTAGTTGTCTCTCCAATGCTGAATATGGCCCCAAATAATAAATAATACTGTTTTAAAAGTTAATCTTTCTTGCTTTAAGAATTATTATTATCTGGGAACACCCTGGTGAAGCAGCAGTTAGGTAAAGTGCCTCTGAAGGATCTCAGCCCACAGACCCCTGGGTTCAAGTCCCAAGATGTGGGGTGGGGGACCAGGGAGGCAGTCAGTGTGAACAGCTAAATAAAAATAAAGTGAAATGCTTTTTTCTCCTCTCCCTGCCTGCCTACTTACCTTCATTGCTGTCTGCAGCTTTCCTTCAGCTATTGGGATTTATATAATTCATCATCCTTTTTCTAACAGGACATCTAGAATAAAAATATGGGGCCAATTTTAATATCCTATCAGAGTACCCTTATTTATGTACTTGGTTAATGTGTTGCTATTGATTTTGCTACTTTCCATTTCTTTTTCTATTTTATTTGCCATATCGTGTATACTATAAATCTTTTATTATAATTGAAAACTTTTTCCAAAAGAGAAAGGATGTAAATTATGATTGAATGAATAACTGTAACAATTATTTGAAGTAAAACCTTTTTCCTTTTAAAATTAAGTTTGTTATCATAGTATCTCATCCCATCTTGTTATAAATCTTCAAATAAGACTGATTACCTTTCAGATTAAGAAAGTTAGCATCCCACAAACTGACATCTGTAAAGGAAAAAAATCTATTTGAAAGCAACTGTCCTTGAAATCACTTAAATCCTAAATGTTTTCTTCTCCAGGTCTGTCATGCTAATCCATCAGAAAGGGCTCGTTTCATTCGATGCATCTACAACTTACTACAGTCATCTAGTCCTGCTGTAAAATATGAAGCTGCTGGAACATTAGTGACACTCTCTAGTGCACCTACTGCAATCAAGGTACTTCTTACTGTTTTTGGTGCCAGTGAGATGATGATAATATTATCTTATTACTTAGGATTTAGTAACATTGCATTTTACTATGTGATTACATGGTATTGCATGACATAGGAAAGAACATCTACGCATTTTATAAAATTACTTGATTCCTTATGTACTTCAACCTTCCTTTTCTGCCATACTGCTTTCATACATTTATAAAGAAAGAGAAACAGAGATGGGAAAAGAATACTAATATTTCTAGTTTCTAGAGAATGCTACTGGTTTTTTAAAATCCCTTTCTCTAATTGCATTAAAAAACCAGATTTGAAAAATGAATTCTGGATCCTATATGGTAAATCATAAGAAGGTCCAGTGACTATTTTCAATAATGGAATACTATCTTTTTTAGTTTATGATACAAAGATTATATGAGGAACCCCTAGTATATTTAGAGAATGAGTTGTTCTTAAAAGCCAGGTTATATAAATAGGATAATGTACCCACCAATACTTAAAATATTTTTGTAATTGTTTATTTTGAAATAATTTAGACTTAAACAGAAAAGTTTCAAAAATAGGGCATATCTACTTTTCACCCAGTTTCCCATAATGTTCATATCTTATGTGACAATTTTATAATGCTCAAAGCTAAAAAATTGCCTTTGGAACAATATTGTTGACTAAACTAGAGACGATTTTTGAATTTCAGCAGTTTTTCCACTAATGTCCCTTTTCTTTCTTTATTTTGAGGTAACTTTGATTTACAAAGCAATATATATTTTGTTTTGTTTTTAAAGGAAAGGTACAGGTAGGAATGAAGACAAGTAGGCAAGCAAGCAGGAAGAGAAAGGAGGAAGAAGCATTTTTTAATTTTACTTAGCTGTTTATCTTAATTGTTCCACCTGGTCCCAGAACATGAACTCAGGTCCTTGGGATGTATGTGGACTATGCCAGCAAGACTGTGGACTTAACCACTAAGCTGCCAGGACACACCCAAAATAGTATAAGTTTAAGATGTGCAGATGTGCAGATTTACTCTTCATCAAATATGTGTTAACACACCACATCCATCACCAGATTTCTAGTAGTCCTCCACCA